>CM019161.1:21833601-22043230 GCA_009733165.1 Naja naja | reverse complement strand
TACCAAACTTTTCTTTTGCTTAGTTTTTAAAGCAAATGAACAAAATCAGACATCTCAAGATTCCTGAAAAAGTAGCAACTTTAGATTTTCCAATAGCCAAATGAACTGTTTGTCGATTAAAGCCAAGAGGAATGAATGTTATAAAGTGATTGTCCTAAAAACTGTTAATAAGCAGTGACCCTCTGGAATGTAAAGGGTTACAAACAGACGTAGCTCAAAGACTTGTAAACAACAGAACCTTTCTGAGATGGAAGGAAAGGCGGGGAAATGAGATGTTTTACCCCCCAAACCTCATGTGTCTGATGAGTAGGGTTGATTGTATTTCAGACATCAGATAGACCATTGATTTTATTTTATTTTTTTAATAGCAGCATTTGGATGCCACAGTGTTGAGAACTAACAATCTCTGATGGATAACCGTGTGTGGCCAACAATGTTTTTCATTCTCTAGATTGCAGATGTGGGACAAACAGTCAGCAGAGGGCCACACCGTTGAGTTGACCACATGCAACTGCTAAGGTAGATTTTTTATCTCAATTCCATTCATTCCATCAGCCGCTCAAAGGAGGTAAACATTGATGTCAGCCTCTGATTTTGAAAGGTGATTAGGCTGCTCAGGCCAATATCAACAAGCCTCTTTTCTGGACCTTTGCAAAAAAAAAAAAGGTCACTTTGGCAAGAACGGAGATCACAGAGGGCGGGACCAGGGCAAACAAGCCATACCTTCCTGTTGCAACTTCCGTCTTATTTCGAGATAAGCCTCCTTGATTTGCGCAGAACTAGTGATATCCAGTTGCAGGATGGAAAGCCTTTCTGAGCAGGTCTCCTTCAGGCTTTTGGCCCCGTGCCCCGTTGCACTTAAGACGCCGGCAAAGATGGTGAACCCTAAACTGTCAAGGTACTTGGCCAGCTCATGGCCGATCCCACTGTCGGTTCCTATCAAAGAAGCCATCAAAAATATTAGTATATGTGTGTATGGGGGAATTCAGCGCACGCCTCGGAGTATTAATGCCGAGCATGCTACCATTGCTTTGTGTATTGTGTGTCAGGGCTACACAGCCGCAGGAAACCGGGTCAAACTGAAATGGCTGTGAAAGCCTGACACACAGACTAACCCAACACACAAGCCTGATGATGGCAGATGAGATTCTGCCAAACGCCGCTACAACTTTAAAAGCACAATTATAATAGTGGGAAAATACCGAACAAAGCTGAATACCATATATATATATATATATATATAATTGGATGGCGTCTGCGTACCATTGAGAATATTAATCTTACACGGACAGACTATACACCAAGACCTACATACCTTACCCGAGGAAAAATCTGAAAACATATATATATATATATATATATATATATATATATATATATATTTGTTACAACACAAAACATCAGGAGGTTGCAACACAGACAACGACCCAGGAGATTACAGCACCACACCCAGGATGTCACAACAATAGAACTCAGAAGGTCATCACACAGCCCATTACCCAGGTCATTACACAAAAAGGCTGAGAGACACACAGCCAGCACCTCAGCCACACAGGGTCTCAGGAAAAGCCATCCAATCTGCATACATCAACTCCATCAACCAATCAAGAAGTAACAACACACAACTCTGGAGTTTAAAAGGGAAAACAGCCACTATCATACTTCTCCCAGAAGAACGGCTGAAGACACCAGCCTGAAGATGAGATGAGATTTCACGAACGCGTTGCCAAGGTATTCTCAATCTACACGGACAAGACCCAATACACCAAGACTATATATATATATATATATATATATATATATATATATATATTTGTTTTCATCTTACACTGGACAAGAACCTAATACACCAAGACCCACATATATATATATATATATATATATACATATATATATATATATATACACACATACACATACACACACACACACATACATACACATACACACACACACACACACATATATGTGTGTGTATAACATATACATTCTTATTAAAGAAGCCATTAAAAATATTAGTATATGTATGCTTATACATATGTGTGTATGTATGTATTTGCATGTGTGTGTGTGTATATGTGTGTGTGTGTGTGTATATATGTGTATATTATTATCTCATTAAAGAAGCCATTAAAATATTAATAGATGCATATGTGTGTGTGTGTATGTGTATATGTATATGTGTATGTGTGTGTGTGTATACAGAGAGAGAGAGAGAGAGATGTATATACACATACATATGTACATAGATACATATGTGCATACATACATGTGACTGCAATGCTTAACCACTTTGGAAGAAATCTTATAAAACAGGGCAACCCTCACTCAACAAATGTCTGAATGTCTGACTTAACAACATAAAAATTGGGCTGATGTCATCAGACGAGGACTGCCTTTGCACACATCCATTGATCGAACCATCGCAAAGAGTCTTACGACTCCTCGGAGCAAAGTGTTTGGAATCCGGGACCTGCAAAGAAACCTGAGCATTTTGCAACGTTGGCGTGAAGGAAGGAATAATGAGGAGCAGCTCCGATTTTGTCTGAAGGCGCTCCATTTCCCCTCCATCCTCTTTGCCTCGGGAATTGCATACCTCTTCCTAAATAAACTTCCAGGTGAATGAAAAGCTTTCCGTAACTGCCTCTTTTCCGGCATTTCTTTATGAAGCATTCGATTCGTTACAATTATATCTTTTCCTTGCAGTCAAGTTTTCCTTGCGTGTCATTTAATCCTTGCTAAGTAACCTTGGATGTAGGCTGGGCTGAGAGGTAGGTGACTTGGGTGAATGAAAAATTTGAACTTCGACCTCCTTGGTGCCAGCCCTTAACGCCTTGATCACTACATCTGCAGAGTAGAAATAAGCCCCATACGCCATCTAGTTCTACCTAATTTTTTTTAATTATTATTCAGGGGATACCGACACAACATCATATTTTGTAGCTCAGGGTTGAATGTGGGGTCGTTGGTGCTCTCTTGGTTGTTTTCTGGCAGTCATTTCATAACCAAACTGTGTAACCTCTTCTTTGTACTCTCTGAACCTGGTTGTTTGGTGGCAGACGTGTTGTTTACCAAGCTAGGCAATGATGGTGTTACCTAGTTTGGAAATGAAATGAAGAGCTTTGGTGGCTCAGGCTGTTAAATGCCTGCTCTTAAGATCCAGCTGTCTACAATTACTGTAGGCTCGAATCCCACCAGGCTCAAGGTTGACTCAGCCTTCCATCCTCTCGGGGTAGGTAAATTGAGGATCCAAGATTGTTAGCAATTAGCTGACCTTGTAAAAATGCCGCTTAGTAATAAGCAGGCATATACAATGGAATGAAGGCTATTGCTGAGCATTGGGTTGTGCTCCAAAATTGTGTCGCCCTGAGTCTTCGGAGAAGGGCGGCATATAAATGTAATTTAAAAAAAAAAATACCTGCCACCAAACAAACCAAGCTCAGAGAAGGACTCCACAAAAGCACCCCCCCCCCAAGATGCCACCTGAGGAGTCCATCCCACATCTGGACAACGGGGTCCAAGGTTAGACTTCGGTTCGAGATCTCTTCCCGCCATGTTGCCAAAGCTGTGAAAAGTCATCGCCTGACCAGAACCCGGAGTGCTTTGAACACCTTGCTTCCCTTTGTGATGGGAGTGAGCCATCCTGCTAATGTGCCTTTCTCTCAAATCCTGCCACCTACACAAAGGGCCAAACCAGAAGTCAGAAAGGGTGGGCATGCTTCTCGGCTCGTGATTTTAAAGCGATGACAAACGGGCAACGGCAGAAGACATGAGAGCATCAAAAATAAATCCAAAGGTGGGGAGCAGAGGAGAACTTTTGGCCGTGGCTGGTATTTGGCTGTAAGGTATGTGACCAGGAGTCCTGGCTATGACGATGGAAAGAGCACATATCTGCCTCGATACTCATCTGCAAAAATTTCAAGCGACAGATGAAATGACTGAGATTTCTTGTGGTTTCTGGGAGCAAAACAGAACCATTTCTTTTTAAAAATGTGGTCATGAGAACTTTTGGTTGGGTCAATCCAGTCCTTCTCCAACACTCATCATGCAAAGAGCTATGTTTTTCCATTTCCAGTGGCAGAGAGAGAGGGGGGAAGGAAGGAAGGAAGGAAGGAAGGAAGGAAGGAAGGAAGGAAGGAAGGAAGGAAGGAAGGAAAAGGAAAGGAAGGAAGGAAGGAAGGAAGGAGGAAGGAAGGAAGGAAGGAAGGAAGAAAAGAAAGAAAGAAAGAAGGAAGGAAGGAAAAGGAAGGAAGGAAGGAAGAAAAGAAAGAAAGAAGGAAGGAAGAAAGGAAGGAAGAAAGAAAGAAAGGAAAGAAAGAAAGAAAGAGGAAGAAAGAAAGAAAGAAAGAAGGAAGGAAGAAAAGAAAGAAAGAAAGGAAGAAAGGAAGAAAGAAGGAAGGAAGGAAAAAGGAAGAAGGAAGGAAGGAAGGAAGGAAGGAAGGAAGAACATCTAATCTTTCAGCAACAGCACCAAAAGGAAAGAAAATGGAGCACAAAAGTACCAAAGCAAGGTTGGTCTTAGTTTTTCTGTTTCTCTGTCTCTCATTCTCATTTTGGGTTGTGTGAGAGAGAAAGAGAGAGGGAGAGTCGGAGAGAAAGGGACAGAAAGAGAAAAAGAGGGAAAGAAAGACACAGAGGAGTGAGAGTAAGAAAGAGACATTGAGAGAGAGAAGGAGAAAGTGGGAGGGACAGATTGAGAGGAGGAAGAGAGTGAAATAGATATTGAGAGAGAGAGAGAAGGAGAGGGAGGGAGGGAGGAGAGAGAAAAAGGGGAAGAGAGATTGAGAGGAGACAGAAACAGAAGGAGATATATTGGAGAGAGAGAGAGAGAGAGAGGCAGAGGGAGGGAGAGAGAGAGAGGGGAGAGGCAGTTTAAGAGGAGAAAGAGAGAAACAGAAAGAGAGAGATTGAGAGAGAAACAGAGAGATTTACTATTACTTTCAGAGTCCATTGAAGAATTTTTTCCTTCCAGCCTGCCTGTGACATACTTTTCTTATCAAGGTGCTGTACCAGCAGTTAAGTAATTTGTGTCAAGGTGCTATCCACACCCACTGTCACACTGTCATTCCTGGACTTGGATCTGTTGCCGTTTATGACCGACAGTTTAAAACCACCTTCCAGATGCGAAGAGCCAGCTAGTTCTAAAACGAGGCTTTCAAAAAGGCTGCCCATTTCCTTTTTTGCATGGGAAGAAAAAGGAGGTGATGGGCTCAGATCCCTAAATTATTTCACAGTTTACAATCAATAAATGGGAATGCTTGTAGCTCAGGGTTGAAATGAGAGGTCCTTGGTGCTCTCTGAGCTTGGTGATTTTCTGGTAGACGTTTCATGACCCAACTAGGGAACATCAACAGTGCTAGAAGAGAGGGGATTTGCAGAGAGGAGGAGGAGTACGATGGTGCTCGCTGGGCTTGGGTTCTTTTCTTGCAGACATTTCATGACCCAACTAGGGAACACCATCAGTGCTAGTTCATCATCATCTAGCACTGATTATGTTCCCTAGCTGGGTCATGAAACGTCTGCAAGGAAACAACCAAGCTCAGTGTGCACCAAGGGCACCTCACAGTTTACAGCTCCTGCATCCCAAAACATCCTTACCCAAAAGCCTATCCCAACTTTCACACAATCCCTAAGAGGTCCAAAGCATCCTTAAAATATCCTTATTTCTATAGCACGCAAAGCAGATCAATGTTCTAAAGCAAAGACATTTTGGAATAAAATAAGGATCTGGCTGCAAGAAATAATTGGTTTAAAAATAGAACTTAAGCCAGAAATGTTTTTATGAGGGATAATCAGAGGTGAATATAAGAAGGGCATTGAATATACAACAACACATATACTGACAGAAGCTAGAATAACATATGCCCCAAATTGGAAACTAGGGAGTAGTCCCATAGATAATATGATCATAAAGAAAATTACAGAGTGTGCAGAAATGAGTAGACTTACAGTGGAATTGCAGGAGAAGGAAGAAAAAGAATATTATACCATCTCGGGAAAATGGTGTGTTTGGTTAGATAACAGAAATAAAAGATAATGCAAAATGTAAATGATATGTATGTATGTATGTATGTATGTATGTATGTATGTAAATGAAAATAGAAAAGTTCATGCCATAACCTACTGCAAAAATTGTATATAAGATTTATTTTTAAAAGTGTAAAATTTAATAAAAATTATTAAAAAGAAAAGATGTTAGCTAAGGAAAACCCAAGCCCTCTAGAAATCTTCTACTTCTAGAGAAGACCATGCCAGTTCCAACTTGGCCATTCCACTCGAGAAGGTGGGACAGCTAACCCATCCTTAGACATCCCATCTCCCCTTACCTGTGATCAGAACCGCTTTACGACTGACGGGCAACATCGCTTGCGCAGGAGTGTACAAGCAAAACACGAGACACGCCAGGGAGAACAGAGTCAAGGCCAGGGCACTTCTCAAGGTGGCAAAGCAGAGGACTTCCAAGGTCAAAAGCAACACGAGACCCCAGTGAAAAGGGGGCTTTTTCTCCACTCGGTTCTTCTTCGCTCGATAGAAGATGGTCCCACCGTAGAGCACCGTGGCTCCCATGTAGAAGAGCAGAGAAGGATCCAGTTCAGCTTGGTGCAAAAACATGATACGGGATTGCTCACACGGGCACTGAAAAGGAAGGGGAAAGAAGAAGAAGAAGAAGAAGAAGAAGGGAAAACAAAGAAAATCCTTGGTGTGTATAAAAGAGATTAAAAAGAAAACTTCCTAGGACGATTCACAGCGCAGGCAAAGGTGTGCGATGTCTCCCAAGCAGGAAAGAAGCATCCGAAAAGGACTTGACAGGCAGCGAGACAGCAAACTTTGAACTGAAATAGGTTTTATCTGGCTTGCCACACCAGGGTGGTAGTGGGGGAACTTGAGATATTTGCATTCGCTTCATTTTAAGTTGTTATTCCCCGTCTTTTTATTGCAAGAGGGCTCCACCTACACATGTGGGGGAGGGAAGGAGGGAGGGGGGAGAGAGAGAGAGAGAGAGACAACGAACAAGCTTTGGATAATGTTTGACAGAGCCAAGACCGAGTTTTGTCCTAAGGGAAGTTAGAAAAGGGGACATAATTGACAGGTTTGCAGCCGAGGCACTTCAGGGAAAAGTGTGTGTGTGTGCGTGTGTGTGTGCGAGCGCGCGCGCGTGCGTGCCACCGCACTCCGGAGCTGACCTGTTCCCTTTGATGTGCAGCCTTCCAACTGCGTGTGGATTTAATGAGGACGCACACTTCTCTTTTCATCAGCTCGTTGCTTAGCTGGAACCGAGGAACGTAATTATCACAAACGAACACACCCCGAAGCACAACTCATTGGAAGGGGCAGTACCACAATCCTTCCACTTTGGCCCGGTGGGGGGGAGGTGTAGGGGGGTGGGCAGAGGCTTTGTCAAGTTGCCTAGGCTACGGAGAAAGTGCAGAGTTGTGTGTGTGTGTGTGTGTTTTTCCAGCATCTCCTGCAAGTTCTAGAATTCTCAGAGAATCCCATGAAGATGATGGTTGAGGGATTTTTTTTTAAAGGAGGGTGGGAGATGTTTAGAAGGAAAACAGAAGAAGAAAAAAATCCTTACCCAGCAATAAATGTATGTGTGAACGTGATTCTCTCCACTGGAAGGTTTGAAAAGTGGAGGAAACTTTTCCACGGGGAGGCTAAGGCTACGGTGGGTTGCTGTAAGTTGTAGGTTTTTTTCCATATTTGTATTCGTCATTGAGACTTCTATCCACCACTGCCCCAACCTTACATTTTCCCTAATCCAGAGACTAGATAAGTGCAGTTGAGGCTTCACAGCAGATAACCAGTACAAGAGGATTTCTTAAGGACAGTTTAAATGGAGACACTTAGATCTTAGTTAGAAAGAAACACACAGCCTCTGTTAACCCACAACAGCTTTATTGGAGTCAGTTTGCTTAAGAGTTACTCGTACAAGTAGATCTTAACAGATTGACAGAGTTGGAAGGGACCTTGTAGGTCATCTAGTCCAACCCCCCCACCCAAGCATGAGACCGTACACCATTTCAGACAAATGGCAGTCCAATCTCTTCTTGAAAGCCTCCAGTGATGAAGCTCCCACAGTTTCTGAAGGTTGCATGGGTTGATTGTTCTCACTGTCAGAAAATTTCTCCTTATTTCCAGGTTGAATCTCTCCTTGTTCATTTTCCATCCATTATTCCTTGCCTGGCCTTCGGGTGCCTTGGAGAATAGCTTGACCCTTTCCTGTCTCTGGCAGCCCCTCAAATATTGGAAGACAGTTATCCTGTCTCCCCTGGTCCTTCTGTTCTCTAGATTAGCCAGGCCCAGTTCCTGTAACTGTTCATTGTATGTTTTAGCCTCCAGTCCCCTAATCATCCTGGTTGCTCTTCTCTGCACTTTTTCTAGAGTCTCAACATCTTTTTTATAGTGTGGTGACCAAAACTGGATGCAGTACTCCAGGTGTGGCTTTACTAAGGCTTTATAGAGTGATATTAGTACCTCACTTGATCTTGATTGTACCCCTCTGTTAATGCAACATAGGATTTCATTGGCTTTTTTGGCTGCCACTGCATCCTGTTGGCTCCTATTTAACCATCTTTATTCATGGTTTTCCTCCATTGAAAACTGGGCTGAGAAAGAGGAGATCCCAGAATCCAATCAGGACTTGCAGGAATGGTGAAGTCGATGGAAGTCTCTCAAAATGTCCCTTTTAATCTGTGACCAACATTCCTTTTTATATCCTCTCTGCCTTCCGTTGGCCATTAGATGTTCAGTTGCATAGCAAAGTTCCTCTCTTTGGTAGTTGTCACTCCAAGTCAGTTCTAGATAGCTTGCATCAGGACCTCCTCCTGATGGCTTGCTTCCTGGTGACCTCCTGGTGACCCCCGTTCTTATCTCCAGACCTCATCTGGTTGTCTCCTGGCTTTTCCTCTTCCTCTGCAACTCTATATTTTCCCGCTCAAATTCCAATCATCTCTTTCCTCCCATATTTTCTTTTCACAGTATTAGACCTACCTAGTCCAAAGGGAGTCTGCCCATTGAGAGCCCTTTCCTAGGAAGAAACAAGGAGAGATAACACCTTCCTGACCATCGTCAGCTCTGCTTTTCCCAGAAGCAGCTGTTGATCACCATTTGAAGGTTGACCTAGATGGACATTTGCTAGGGAGTACTGCCTGTAATAAGTCAAATTGTAGAGAAAGAACAAAGTGAGCTCACTGACAAAACAATCAATGTTTTGTTAAACAGAAGCTCAGGGAATGCCTTATTGATGCTGAGCCTCAGTGGGCAAGTCTGCAATTTGGGCTAATATTTGAACAATGGAGGTGGGTCCTTGTTTTTAATCTGCAGCTGATGATAATAATAACAGAGTTGGAAGGGACTTTGGAGATCTTCTAGTCCCACCCCCTGCCTAGGCAGGAAACCCTACACCACTTCAGACAAATGGTTATCCAACATCTTCTTAAAAACTTCCAGTGTTGGAGCATTCACAACTTTTGGAGGAAAGTTGTTCCACTCATTAATTGTTCTCACTGTCAGGAAATTTCTTCTTAGTTCTAAGTTGCGTCTCTCCTTGATGAGTTTCCACCCATTGCTTCTTGTCCTGCCTTTAGGTGCTTTGGAGAATAGCTTGACCCCCTCTTCTTTGGGGCAGCCCCTGAGATATTGGAACACTGCTATCATGTCTCCCCTGGTCCTTCTTTTCATTAGACTAGACATACCCAGTTCCTGCAACCGTTCTTTGTATGTTTTATCCTCCGGCACCCGAATCCTCTTCGTTGCTCTTCTCTGCACTCCTTCTAGAGTCTGTTCTGACCCAACCCTGATACCAGCAAGAAAAATCTCAAACAAACTGAGTAACTGAGTAACAAACTGAGTAACTTCACAGCTTAAATCTACAAATAAACTTCTTTGTAGGTAAAAGGTGGCTTGCAGCCAATTAGTCCAACCAGAAAAGCCTTGACAGAATTCTTCAGATAAGCCGGAGTCTCTACACAGAATGCTGGGTTCTTTGAACGTTTTTGCTTTCTGCAAAGGCAAAAACCCTTCGAAACCAGGCTTATATTCCCTGGAGGGAGGGGCCATGGCTTAGCATTCTTACTCCTGAGTTGCCTGTGCTGCTCCAGCTGTTCTCTTCTATGAATCATCCTGTGCTCACTCGCACTTGGCCCAGGCTCCTTGGGAACCTCCTCCTCACTGCTGCCGGCAGTATTCCAAGTGTGGCCTTACTAAAGCATTGTAAAGTGGTATTAACACTTTATAACTATGAATAAGAGAAGTTTTTTTTAAGGTTCACTTCTAAATGGAGAAAAGGGAATTGGCCAAGGCACTATGAAGAATTGGACAGGAAGAACTGATGTAGAATTAAAGTGGTATCAGGGCTTGGAATGGTAGCCTTCATGACTCCAAAAAGTCGCTGATGGGTAGAATTCCACCATCTCTATAGAAAGTTAAAGAAGGGGATGAAACAGGATTCAGGGGGTACAATAATGCTTGGCTGCCCCCACCGCCCCACAAGGGTGTCATCCAGAGGAGATAAATGACCTCTTTTCATAATTTTGGCTTAATTTCCTGCCTTTGTTCTTCATCGTCAGTCAGTAAAAATGACCCAGGAGGATTTGCAGGAAAACGGACCGAGAGCAATGACGAACATCTTCGTCTCTCAAGGCGCTGCTTGACTCCGTGCTGAAGATGAATTTTTCATCTTTAAAGTTTTCACGAACTGCTGGCATTAATAGTTCTCCATTGCAGGGTCTCTGACGATACAACCACCAGCTTCAGTTATCTTGAAGTTGTTCCAGACAATGTGTCCTAACGCAGAGGATTGACACTGCCATATCAGCAGCAGAAGAATAAGAAACCTCCAGCTCTAAGATCACATGGAAGATGTCCAAGTGAAGGAGGGTTAGATCCATGTTCCTCCACAAAAGCAAAAAAGGGTGATTGGGTTTTTCTTCAAACAGTGCAGGTTCTCCTCAAACATATGTGCTAGTCATTTCCAGCTCTAGGGGGCGGTGCTCATCTCTGCTACAGAGCCGAAGAGCCAGCGCTGTCTGAAGACATCTCCGTGGTCATGTGGCCGGCATGGCTTTGAGACCTTGTTCTTCCCCCGTGTATGTCTGAATTGATATGAATGAGTTTTTATTTTTACACTGTATAGGAATTGTTTTTATCTTGTTGTACGCCGCCTCGAGTTCCCCGTTGGGGGAAGTGAGGTGGGATATAAATTTAATAAATAAAATAAATATAAAAATAAATAAATGCTGAAGGCACATGGAATGCTGTTGCCTTCCCACCAAAGTGGTCCCTATTTTTCTACTTGCATTTTTTTTACATGCTTTTGAACTGCTAGGTTGGCAGAAGCTGGGACAAGTAACAGGAGCTCACTCCGTTATGCGGTGCTAGGGATTCGAACCGCCAAACTGCTGACCTTTCTGATGGACGAGCTCAGCATCTTAGCCACTGAGCCACCGCATCCCTCATTTGGATAGGCTAGACATACCTAGTTCCCTCAACCATTCATTATACAATTTAGCTTCCATAGCCTTCATCATCTTTGTTGCTGTTCTCTGCACTCTTTCTAGGGTCTCAACATCTCTTCTGTATCATGGTGACCAGAACTGGATGCAGTATTCCAAGAGTGGTCTCACCAGCAGGGTATCAAGCAGTATTATCATGGTTTCGTGATCTTGTTGCTAGCCCTTGATTGACATATCCCATGTGTATGCTTGCTTTGTTTGGCAGCTGTAGCTGGCTCATGCTTAAATGGTATCCATCAGGACACCTAGATCTGCCAAGATATGCCAAAGGATGCATAGAGAATAGCCAAGGTAGTCAGGATTAAGAAGTAGAAAGAGAGAAACAAAGATAAAACTGATTTCATTGAAAGCTATAATTAATGAACCACAAATATTTGGCAACCACTTCTGATGATTTCAAGGGAGGCCATATGTGAAACTGGGCCTTCTCAGGTGTTGACATGTCCATGAAGAGCACTACAAGTTTTCTTTCTGTTGGGATGAGATCTTTGTGATAACCCTTTTATCTGGAAATACAAAGCTATCAGGGTTGGAAAGCATGCAGGCATTCTTCCAAGGTAGTAAATCTCCTATCTCTTATCGGGTTTCTCGTGGCAGGTTAACTCCCTGTTGTATTTTCCAATTAGTTGTGTAGATGACCAAACAAAGACTCTAAATTACAGATGGTTCCCTTCCTTAGATGGTGAACATCACATTAAAAATACAGGAGAATGGTTTTGACTATCCAGGAACATTAACATAATTCTGGGTTTTAAATCTTGGCTATTACTTTTGTCATACAAATTAACTTTTTTCCCCCAGAAACTCTCTGAAAAAATGTCTTTTCTTCCTAGATCTTGGGGGATTAGAACATTCTAGAAAAAAAGTGTTTTAGTGAGGCTGCGGGAAGCAAACACTTTCATGTTTAAGGCAAGGTTTTTCACTCCTCAGATTAATAGAGTGTGCTTAGTTAAATGACAGGAGTGGTTTCTTTTGTACTCATTTAACAAGATGTGGTGTTTAGTAATCTAATGTCATAATCGGCATGAAATAGAGATAAAGGGAGGATATATATATATATATATATATATGTGCATGTGTGTGTAAAAGAAAGGAAGAAAGAAAGAAAGAAAGAAAGAAAGAAAGAAAGAAAGAAAGAAAGACAAGGAAGGAAGGAAGGAAAGAAAAAG
This sequence comes from Naja naja, assembly GCA_009733165.1. Lineage (NCBI taxonomy): Eukaryota > Metazoa > Chordata > Lepidosauria > Squamata > Elapidae > Naja > Naja naja. Next base: position 22,030,545 of record CM019161.1, on the reverse strand, counting down.
AAAGAAAAAAAGAGAAAGAAAAAAGAAGGAAAGAAAGAAAGAAAGAAAGAAAGAAAGAAAGAGATGAGAACGGTGCTGAAACTTGGAAACACTGCTGACAGTGAGGTTGCCCAAAATTTCTTGCATTTAAAAGGAAATAGCATTTTCTGAGCTACAATTGAAGCATCCATTATTATTGTTACACGTTATTATGGTTCATCGCACAAATGTTCAAACTGGATTTGCCGTTTGTGTCCACCTACTGGACAAAACCTGGGGTAGGCAGTTGTGAATGTTTGACGGTCTTAAAAGTCTTGTTGCAGGATGTAAGCTAGAACTGTCAAACCCAATTGCATCGTGGACCGTATTGTGATGTATGGAGATGATTTTTTTGCCTTTGCGGAGCTGGGGTGAACTGTGTGGGCGGTATCTGACCCACAGGATGCCAGTTTGACAGGCCTGTTGCAAGCCAAGCTGCCTTTTGCAATTGGGGATTTTGTCAGTGCTGATGGTGTTCAAGCGTTGCTCCAGTTGTTTTGGGATTGCATCCAAGATGCTTATTACTATTTTTTTATTCATATTTATATGCTGCCCTTCTCCAGAGACTCAGGGCAGCTTACAATTTTTGGAGCGCAACCCAATGCGCTCAGCAATAGCCTTCATTCCATTGTATATGCCTGCTTATTACTAAGCGGCATTTTTACAAAGTCAGCTTATTGCCCCCAACAATCTTGGGTCCTCAATTTACCTACCCCGAGAGGATGGAAGGCTGAGTCAACCTTGAGCCTGGTGGGATTCTAGCCTGCACTAACTATTGGCATGTTATTATTAAGGTTGATCATTAGTAAGGTTGAATCCCACCACTGGCTTAATTGCAATAAATCATCTGAATTGGAAGTTAAGATGCCTGGTAGTATCCATACTCCATACCCAGTTCTGTCCTCTTTTGAGCATCTGAACTCTTCTTTTCATGTCTTTATTGTGTTTTCTGGATTTTGCATTTTTCAAAGGAAAAGACAATCACAAACATTGAGAAAATTGACCAAACTGGTATTTGGACCAAGATTCCATTTAAGGTGCTAATCACAGATGGGTTTTTTCCCCTTATCCTTCTAACAGAAAAAAAGGGGCAAATCTCTAGAAGGTGGATCAAATTACTTGTCTTTTTCCAGTTGCACCAGTAACGAGATTGGACTAGATGCTCTCCTTCAACACTGAGACAGAAAACCAGCACTTTTTTCACAAGCCCTTTCTCATTGTTGCCTCACAAAAAAGTAGTGTGACCACTTTGCTCATAGATATTTTGAAAGCAAGGGTTGCAACATTATTTCTCTTGGCGGTAAATAAACAGAAGTAAGATAACTAGGGCCATCAGATTAGGACTAGAACATCTGGAATGGCCACCAGATAGCACGAGGGTTTAGACTGTCAATCCTCTTGCTGCCCAACACCTGGTCATGCAGGTATTTACAGCCCAGATCAAGTAGGTCTAAAAAACACACTCAGTTAATAAAAATGCATTAATAGAACTGATTTCAGATACTTCTACACACTGTGCAGATATGGCTTTTTACAGCTTGGTCCCAGAACTGAAATGATAAATTGATTCCATTTTGTTTTCAAATCCAATCAGTTGATCAACCCGATTTTGCCTGATGAACTTTGGCTCTATCCATGGTACTGATGTGTAGCATCAGTATTGATTCGTTAGGTTTATATTTATTTTTATCCCACCTTTATTATTTTTACCAGTAACTCAAGGTGGTGAACATATCTGATATTCCTTCCTCTGCCTATTTTCTCCCCAATAACCCTGTGAGGTTGGGCTGAAAGACAGTGACTGGTCCAAAGTCACTCAGTCGGCTTTTATAGCTAAGGCAGAACTAGAACTCTCCATCTCCTGGTGATTGGCCCAAAGCCACCCAGTCAGCTTTCATGGCTAAGGTAGAACTAGATCTCTCCATCTCCTGGTGATTGGCCCAAAGTCATCCAACCAGCCTTCACACCTAAGGCAGAACTACAATTCACGGTCTCCCAGATTCTAGCCTGGTGTCTTACCCACTAGACCAAACTGACTCTTCTTTCTTGGGAACCTCTGGGAGGTTTTATTTTTACCCTGCATTGCATGGAAACACAGGTATTTTTTGGGTGGAAACACAGGTATTTTTTTATACCCAGCAAAGTAGACACTTGGACTAGCAATTTAATGTCATTCATTCCTTCTTAACTGCATATGACATTTGTTTGGTTTTTGCTAAGATTCTTTGAACAGCAGAAAAGTGACACCCTATGCTTTAAAAAAAAATTCCACCCAAAATAAATAAGTACCTCACCCTCTTAGCTGTGATTAAAAACCTGTCTACCCACCTGAACTTCAAGCAGTGGGTGTGATTATTTATCCTCCCCAATCAGGATATTTACCTTGGCAAGATTAAGAATTTGTTGCGAGGGATTGTTGTAATCAAAGAAGTGTCAATAGCACAACTCATGTTCTCCCAGCTGGCAGGAAAGGCACGATGTTATTATATTGGCAAGAATGCTTCGTCAAAGTGGAAAGACAGTCTTCAAATTGCTTTCAAGGTTTTCACTTCATACCTGGCCTACTCAGGATCTCAGGTTTCAGTTCTACTCTGTACGGGAAGAATTTGGCACGTTTGATAGACTATCCTGTAGACTTAGGTTAGCAGGAAGCTCATAATGAAGAGAACTGAACTCTTCCAGTTGCCCAGCATATTATTAACATCTGGAATTCCCACCCTGACTTGGTGCTATCTGATGGCTTTCAAAGAGGGCGAGATAAACTAATGAAAAATAAGCCTGCAAGACATAGAAGATAAAGATCTGATGGACAGTTCAAGGCCTAGTTTCCTTCAAGTCATCATCTTAATAGCAGCAAAATCTTGAAAGAGTCTCAGATCTAAAATCTATGGTCTAAAGCACCATAGCTTTAATGCCACAAAAGAAGGAAAATTAAACACCATACATAGGAAAACACACTACAAAGCGGATTTGTTGAACCAACTCCCAGCTCAATGTAAATGAAATCAGATTAGCTTCTGTCAAGACTTCTTTTCTTCTCTGGTATGGAGGCCTCCAGATCAAAGACAGCATCCCATCTCCTGCATCCCACCTGGCTTGGACAACCCTCTTAAAGCAATTTCAAGAAGGTTTTTTTTTTTAGGTGGTGACCCACAAAGGGTTAAGCATCCCACGATGCACAGAGATCAAACAAATCTATCCATCTCAACAAATTACTTCCATATGGATTTAATAGTGCAGAAAAACCTGGACCGGCCACAAGAAGGAGAGATGGGGCGGGGGATTAATTTATTTGCAAGCGATCAAAGATAATTCCTCCTCCTTGAAACGGCAAAAGGATTCCTGCCAGAATATTATAATCCATCATCAGAAGATTGCAAAACATTCCAGGAAGAAGCCCACCAAATCTTCGGAGCACAATTCCATATCTTACCACCCCGCCAGGGCTAAATTGTCAGACGAACGAACATTGGATTTACCATCAATTACAGGTAGTCCTTGACTTATGGCCGCGATGGAGTCCAAAATTTCTGTTGCTGAGTGAGACAGCCGTTCAATGACACTTCAAACGCCGTAAATATGAGTCAGTTGCCAAGTGTCTGAATTTTGATCAGGTGACCATGGGGGGGAGGCTCAGTGGTGGGATTCCAAGATTTTTACCACTGAATGCCAAATGGACACTTTGCGCAGGCGCAAAGGCGTTCCAACTCACCTCCTGCAAGCCTGCATTCTCCCTGTTGCTTCAGCAGCTGCTGCACAGCACTCTGCTATACCGCCCAAAGCAGCTGCACTTCAACAGCAGGGAATAAAGGTGAGCATGGGAGCCTGGGAGGGCAGAAGGGCCCAACAGCAGAGCAGCGGAGAGTTCATCGGCACTACCAGCTCGGCAAAACCAGACCGAACCGGTAGAATACCACCACTGGGGAGGCTGCAATGCTTGTAAGTGTGAAAAACGGGCATAAGCCACTTTTTTTCAGTGCTGTTGTAACTTTGAGTGGTCACTAAATGAACTGTTGTAAGTCAAGGACTACCTGTAGTTGAGAATAACCCCCACCCTGGTTCTGAGCCCTCACTTCTAGAGCTATCCTGGAGGTGACTTTCTGGTTTTTTGTGTGTGTTTTTGACGGAAAGGAAGAAAGAAGGAAATATTATAGCTTAGTGCAGCGGGATAAACAATTGATCTCCAAGGTGGAACCAATCCAAATACTGCAAAAGGTTTAAGATCCAAGACAAATATCAGACACCGGTTCTCAAATTATGCCCAGCTTTGCTTAGTTCAGGGATTCAAAGGTTTCTGCAGGGAGTTAGCTTCTTTTCTTTTCTTTTCAACTTTGCAGTACCGTACGAGGTCTTAAAAGATTTTTAGCGTCTATTGTATCCTTGCCTGAAAAATGCCAGAATATCAACTCACGTTCACAATGTCCATCGTTATTCAGCTCCTTTCTCTCTTGTTCTGATGCAAACAGTCCTGGATTTAACCAGAGTTAATATAATACTGGTTTGATATGGTTAGGTATGTTGTCACTCCTATCAGCCATCTTAGCCAGTTGGAATCAGCAAACCACCGGAAAGCATTTTCGGTCACACGGTGCCGTGCGCTTCCATTGGCCGTCCTGTATGGCAAGTATAAGAAGATACAATTGACTGAAAGACTCTGTTTTTGTGGCTCAGGAGTGGTGGAGACTGTGGGTCACTTACTCCTTCGATGTTCCTTTTACTCAGAGATTCAGGGGGTGAAATATTCTGCCAATAGTTGCTAGGTATCCTGGCTGTTCCAAAATTGCTTATCTCCGGTGGCTCCTTAAGGATGAACAGTCCATAAAACTATAGCACTAGATTCTATCCATAAAACTATAGCACTAGATTCAGTCCATAAAACTATAGCACTATAGAACTAGATTCTGCACAGCAGCACTGGGGATTCATCGGAAACACGTGTCTAATCCACCATAGCTACTTTATACAACAAATGTGGCAAACCCTAAGCGCTGCTTATTCCTTTCCCTTTTACTATTAAACTGACAACGGGCCACACAAAGCTTATGGATTGTAATTGTAGTATAGTTCTTTAGCCGCCAACCAGTGGGCCGGGAACCACTGGTGGTCCATGAGAAAATGTTGGTGGTCAGCAGAGAAATGTCACCCCAAAGCAATTAATCCAGGCTGTGGGGAACACAAGGCTCGCCGCCACATGGCCTCTTGGGGAAGACAAGGCTTACGTCCCTTGCATTGCAAATGATACGAGGTAGTGAGGGGAGGGGGGAAAGGGGGGAACTTGCCCCACTCACCCCAAGCACCTGGTTTAGCCACCGGGCTGCTTCTTTCTGCTTCTTCTTCTGCTTTTGGCTGCCGAAAGCAGCAAAAGTCTTCCTTTCTCTCCCCCAAACTCTGCCAGAAATGAGTCTTGGGGACCCTGCAAGGCCTCCTGCTCCAAGAGGCTGCACCGGCAAAGACTCATTTCTAGTGGAGTTTGGGGGAGAGAAAGAAAGACTTCTGCTGCTTTCCTTGCATGAAACCAAAAGTCTCTCTCTCTCTCTCTCTCTCTCTCCCTGAGATTGCAGCTGAAGACTATACCCTGTGATCCCAAATAAAGAATGATCGATCGGTAGGAAAACGGGGTGGGGAATTTTCCTGCAGACTTTTTGGGGGATTTTCCCAGGGTCTCTGATCCACAGGATTTAAAATTATGAGATTTGGTAGTCCCTGAGGTTCAAAAGGCTGCAACCCCTGATATAGTTAGACCCAGAGGTGGTCTTCAGCAGGTTCTGACCAGTTCTGGAGAACCGGTAGTGGAAATTTTGAGTAGTTCGGAGAACCAGGAAATACCGCCTCTGACTGGAGGTTTTACAGTATCCTTTCCCTGCCATGCCTACCATGCCACACCCACAGAACCAGTAGTAAAAAAAATTTGAATCCCACCACTGGTTAGACCATGTATAACCGACAGGGTGGATTTTATCCTAGGTTTTAGCTGTTATTTATTATTTTATACTGGAATTTTTAATTGTATATTTAATGAGTGTTTTCATTCGTTCTGGTCTCTGGCCTATGATGAGTGTAATAAACTGAATTGAAAATTGAATTGGTCAGTCAGTGGTTGCAATACAGGCACTTGGCAACCGGCTCACATATATGACCAATTGTGACATCTGGTGGTCACGTGATCATGGTTTATGACCTTCTTTGCACATTTCCCGTTGGCGGAAGCTGGATTTGCTAACCGACCACATGATTTGCTTAATGGGCCAACAGCTGAAAAACTGTCGGAAAATCGGGCCCAGCTGAACTTCACAGTTGCATTGCCTTACAATGGAAATTCTAGTTCCAATTGTGGATGGAAACACTTCAGCACCATCTTTTCTTACTTTCCACTCTACTCACCAGCTGTGGAAATCCCACAGAAACTTGGATCTTCTTCAAGAGACAAAACAAGGCAGATGGGATATGTGGTTATCCCACCAATGTTGTCATTTTTATCTATGAGGTAGGAATGGATAAAGAAAAACTATCAAGGACAGAGGCAGGGGTTAGGAGCTATCTCCAGATACCTAGAGAAATTCTGGAAGGGTTTTAAGGAAATCTAAACCTGAAAACTTTAGTAAATCAGGAGGTGTGGGTCAAATAGAGCTACTAAGGTGTCCCATTTTAGAGCTCAGAAGGACAAGTCTCTTCGCCAGAAATGGAACTTACAACATGTGGAAGGAAGGAAATAAACAAGTAAATAAAATGGTTCTGGAATGCACCACCAATCCATTGAACTGGTTTTATAGGTTTTCTCCCTTCTTGCTGTAAACTCATTTATGGAACAGCAACTGGGCCAAGGACAGGATGTTTAGATAAGATAAGGAAAAACTGGAAAATAGATCATCAGAAAGGCTACCCTGGATGCAAGAGGAAAAGATTCACTTAACTCCAATAGAGTAAATGTTTTTTTTACAAATAAAATGCAGGAGCTGAAAAAGAAGCTTTCGAAGTCAGAGCCACCACATCACATTTGCCGAAGGATGTTCTAAATTTGGAAAAATATAGAAAAGAACAGATCAGGGGAAAAAATGCACCTGGGGTGATCTGGTTTACCAGTAAGGAAAGTCTACAAATCCTGCTGGTTTTTTCTCTCTCTCCAGAAAGCGGGATGCAAATATGCACCATACAAAGGACCTGGAAAATAAAACCTGCTGCTTCTTTTTATAGATCCAGAACTGGAGGGGCTGTGGCTCCTGATGACACTGCTGATGACACTGATCAAAGGGTGTGGCCTTTTTTGGGGGAAACCCAAAAGCCCTCAAGATACAACGCAAACCTGAAATTATTTCGAAACAAAATTCAGTGCACCTTATCTTTGAAAATTGAGCCTATTCCCCTTTGGGGGCGGGGTCACCATGAGTCTTTCAAGCCAGGAAATAATTCCTTGTAGAATTCGAACCACGCCAACAAAACAATCGCAAAAAGGACAATAACTTTTAAAATTCCAGTAAAAGAACTAGTTTTGTTTCATTCCTTGGTGCTTGGGTCCTCCAGGGACAACATTCTAGAGCAGCGTTTCTCACTCTTGGCAACTTTAAGGTATGTGGGCTTCAACTCCCAGAATTCCCCAGCCAATTCTAGGCGTTGAAGGCCACCTAAAATTTGTCAGGGTTGAGAAACGCTGTGTTCTCGACTTGCTTAGGAAAAGGAAAACAAGCAAGTGTGACTCGGTACAATATCGCCACCTATCGCAAGAAAATATGGGGTGGGGGTGAAAGCATATAGAATAGAGTGGAAAGGGACTTTGGAGGTCTTCTAGTCCAACCCCCTGTTCGAGAGGAGAGTCTATACCAGTCTGGACAAATGGCTGTGCAGTCTTCTCGAAAACTTCCAGCGATGGAGCACTCATATCCTCTGGAAGTTCTACTGATCAGTTTGTTCTCATGGTCAGGAAATTTCTCCTCCATTCAAGGTTGGAATCTCTCTCCTTGATAAGCTTCCATCTTCTTGTCCTTCTCTCAGGGGGTTAGGAGCGTAGGCCAACCCCTTCTCCTCTGTGACAACCCCTTCAAGTCCTGGAAGACTGCTCTCCGATCAGCACAAGGGATAGAATCCTCTTCCTTCAATTTAGTGCCTCTTCCAAATGTCTTGGTCCATGACTTCTTTGGTTTCTTCCATAGAAGAAGCTGGCTGGGGAATTTTGGGAGTTGAAGTCCACCTGTCTTAAAGTTGCCATGGTGGGGAAACCTTGATCTACTGCTAAGCAAAATTTATTGAATTTGCAAAGTTGGGGGAGGCGAGGGGGAAGAACTGGAAAATGAAAGCTTTCCAGAGCCAACTTTCATGGTTCCTGAGTCGGGTGTCAAAGGGTGTGTGTCCCCTGATGCTATTGATCAATGGAAGATTCAGGATAAGTAATGGGAGCAGGAAATGTTTAAAGCCCTCAAGGTACAATGCAGACATTTCAGAGTGGCTTATCTTGCTTCCTTCAAATGTTTTTGAAATCCATCGGGTGAGTTTTCTACATTGTGCTAAATGATTGGCATAGGATTTTCTGCTTGAGCAAGGGGCTAGACTAGAAGACCTTCAAGGTCCCTTCCAACTCTGTCATTCTGTTTGGAGCGCTATTTGATTAAGGGAAGGCCCCCAAAATCTTTAGCTCATGGGGCCCTCATAAGTTTTAGATTGTTCGTTGATGCCCAACATTTATGATAGGAAAATAATAAAAAACTTTTAATAGTATTACAAGTAATAATAACCACATCAGCCCCTTGAATTGCCCCATCAATCCTTGGGGGGTTCCTATCGACCACTTTGGAAAAAAAGTGATTAAAATCCTCCTGTATAAACCCACCCAGGTGGGTTTGCAAACCAGAATTTAGGAGTCCACTGGTCCAAATCGAAGCCTGTGGTTCTAATAAACCACGTTTCAATTAATCCCAGCTAAGGGTAATTGTAAGCTCGGTAGCAGAATTCAGGGCCTGTTCCATCACTGGAGGTTTTTAAGAAAAGACTAGACAGTCACTTATCTGAAATGATATAGGTTCTCCTGCTTAAGCAGGGGGCTGGACTAGATGACCTCCATGATCCCTTCCAGCCATTTCATTTCATTTCATTTCATTTCATTTCATTTCATTTCTAGTCTAGTCTAGTCTAGTCTAGTCTAGTCTAGTCTAGTCTAGTCTAGTCTACTCTAGTCTTCCTATTCCTATTCCTATTCCTATTCCATTATTCTATTCTAAAGATTTTGGGGAAGGGTCAAGGGGCGGTGGGAAAATCAACCAGCCGTACGGCTCCTGGTCTGCGCGCTCTGACATCTTGTCGTACGGAACGCAACGGCTGGAAGGTGCCATGTCGGAACCCCGCCCCCGCACCCAGGTCCTAAAAACCTATTCGGAAAGCGAGCGAGCGAGAGAGGAGGAGTCGGGTGCTCGGAGCAAAGTTTCTTTCTTCCGAGTGATCAGCGCCCGCGGGTTTTTGGTTTTTGTTTTAACCCGAGACTCGCTGCGCTGGAGGCAGGAACGGGCTTTGGATGCCCCGCAGAAGGGGATGGGTGTGCGTGTGTTGGCTGGTGCGTAATGTGGGACGAGCGTCGGGATCCGCCTCTCACCAGATGATGGGGCGATGGGGCGGAGACAGCCCGTGGAAAGCGAAGAGCAGCTTTAGGGAGGCCGGCGCTCCCGTTCCACCAAAACGCGCCCGACTGCAACACCTATCATCCGCAGCCTGGGGGAGGTAAGAGCCCCTGCATCTCCCAGATGGGCTTGGACCACAGGTGCCATCACCTCCAGCGTCCAGAAAGGTAAGCAAGTTGTTGGCTGGCACTGATGATATAGGGGCTGGAGAAAGTCTCCTGCTTGAGCAGAGGGGTGGACTAGAAGATCTCCAATGTGCCCTCCCAACTCTGTTATTCTGTTCTGACACCTTGATGTTCTCCAGATGTTTGGGGCTTTTGCTCCAGTTAAGGACTGTCAGGATTGGTGTCATTTCAAAACACCGCGGGGCACCACCACATTGGCTTCTTCTGGCCTACAATGCCTCCCTCCCAAAATAACGTCTCCAAATGTGCTGGACTACAGCTTCCATCATCCCCAAACCTCCCTGCTTGTGGAGAACAAGAGGAGATCCTGGCTAGGCTCTTCCCCTTCAAGGAAGTCCAACTTGAAGAAAGGTTCCCATTTTAGAAACTCGTCTGTTTTTTTGTGAAATGCGCATTGTTTGGCCAAGGGAAAAAGACTTTGAACTGGTAGATCATTAAACAAACACATGCAGAATAGTCCCCACACAGCCCCAAAGATCGATTCCCTTGCACTTTGGGCATGCAAACATCAGACAGGTAAGGTTTTATTTAAACCCTAAATAACATGGCCCACCTCAATAGGAATCCAGTCTGCTTACAGTTTGGGGAAAGTTGGCCGAAGACAGTTTTTTTTTTTTAAAGACCAGAGAGGCATTTTACTGCTTGCTAAAATGCTTTGGATTCAAAAGGTGCAATTAAAAAAAACCACAAACCTAAAATAAAATACAAAACACAAGTTACGGCTTGCATGTTATGCGTACAAAGGTTATATCATGCTTTCTGTTTCTTTACAGCTTAGGACTGTGGGTGGAGACATGGAAAGAGAAAATCCCAGCAGGGAAGCTGTCCTCATTACGGGTGGAAGTGGATATTTTGGGTTTCGGTTAGTACGAAGCACGGCACTTGTTTGTTTGCAAATAAATTGCATTGTTAGTAATTACAGCCTTTGGAAAATTGTATTTATGCATCTACATTGGCTTATGTTCTATACACATACAAACATCTATCTATCTATCTATCTATCTATCTATCTATCTATCTATCTATCTATCATCTTTCTCTGTCTCTCCATCTCCCTCTCTCCCCATCTCGGTCTCTTTCTCTCCATCCATCTATCTCTCTCTATCTCTCCATCTCACTCTCTATCTCTCTCCATCCATCCATCCATCTCTGTTGTCTGTCTGTCTGTCTGTCTGTCTGTCTGTCTGTCTATCTATCTACCTATCTACCTACCTACCTACCTACCTACCGTGTTTCCCCGAAAATAAGACCTACCCCGAAAGTAAGACCTAGCACTATTTTCTAAACCTGCCCTAATATAAGACGTACCCCGAAAATAAGACCTAGTGTAAATCTCTAGTTCCAGGAAGACTTTTCAGGGAGCAACCGTGCCCGAAACACCCCCCTACACTCACACCCACTATTTGGCACCATAAATATATAAGATACCCGAAAATAAGACCTAGTGTGTTTTGAGCCAAAAATATAAGACAGTGTCTTATTTTGGGAAACAGTACCTACCTACCTACCTACCTACCTACCTATCATCTGTCTATCTAATTACAGTATCTATCTATCTATCTATCTATCTATCTATCTATCTATCTATCATCTATCTCTCATATCCATCTCTCCATCTCTCTCTGTCACCATCCATCCATCCATCCATCCATCTCTCTTTCTCTCTCTCTCTCTCCTCCTCCCTCCCTCCCTCCCCCATTGTGTGTGAGTCTCCATGGAAGTGTGAAGGAGCTTAACAAACAAGAGCCACCTCTACAATTTTGATTCTTTATTTCCTATCAGAATAACATGACAGCCCTGCCCACATAATCAACCTTAGTTGATTGATGTGCTGCGTGAAAATTGCAGCCCTCATTCTTGTCCTCAGCACCTGTATTTTTTGTTGTATTCCAGGTTGGGTTCAGCCTTGGCCAAGAGCAAAGTGGATGTGATCCTGTTTGATATTTCCAAGCCTTCCCAAGAGATGCCCAAAGGTGTGAAATTTGTGCAGGGTGACATCTGTGTGATCCGTGAAGTGGAAGAAGCACTCCAGGGTATGTCCTGCGTCTTCCATATGGCTTCCTATGGAATGTCTGGCCGGGACCAGCTCAACCCAAGACGTATACAAGAGGTGAACATCAAAGGAACTGACAACATCATTGAATCTTGCAGGAAAGTTGGAATCTCCATACTTATATACACCAGCACGTACAATGTAGTCTTTGGAGGTCAAGTCATAGAAAATGGAGATGAATCTTGGCCTTATCTACCCCTCCATCTTCACCCTGACCATTACTCAAGGACCAAAGCTTTGGCTGAAATGAAAGTTCTGGAGGCCAATGGGACGGTCCTAAGGGATGGCCAGGGAATTTTGAGGACCTGTGCCATAAGACCTGCTGGCATTTATGGACCAGGAGAACAGAGGCATCTTCCAAGGATTGTCAACTACATTGAGCAGGGGTGGTTCCGCTGCGTGTATGGGGATCCCAGCAGCCTGGTGGACTTTGTGCATGTAGATAACTTGGTGCAAGCTCATATTTTAGCAGCAGAGCTCTGGGGGCCACCAAAAACCACGTGGCTGCTGGCCAAGCCTATTTCATTTCTGATGGGAGGCCGGTCAATAATTTTGAATTCTTCCGCCCTTTGGTGGAAGGTTTAGGGTACACCTACCCTTCTCTCCACCTCCCTCTGTCACTGGTGTACTTTGTTGCATTTGTTACAGAACTGGTCCACGTTGCCGTCGGGCGCCTGTATAACTTTCAGCCCCTCCTCACGCACTGAAGTTTACAAAACTGGCGTGACCCATTTTTTCAGCTTAGCCAAAGCTAGAAGGGAGCTGGACTACGAACCTCAGCCTTACAGCCTGGGCGAAGTGGTGGCGTGGTTCCGAGCCCATGGTCATGGCCGGAAGTTTAGCAAGTCCTCCGAAAACACGGCATCAGAAATGCAGCTCTGGTCTTCCTTGCGGTAGCGACGGTCCTTTTGTGGTTGCCGACATTTGGTTGGAGTTTCTTTTGAAGCTCCTCAAATAAGAACACACGACAAATGGCATGGCGGACTCAAGGTGGAGCGCTTGCCTCACACTCGGGAGGCTGTGAGTTCGATCCTAGGCAGTGCCAGAGGTTTATGAGTAATGGTCTGCTGCAAACTCCGTGTAGGTATCAGGAAGGGCATCCGACCAGAGGTGGCATTCAGCAGGTTCTGACCAGTTCTGGAGAACCAATAGGGGAAATTTTGAGTCGTTCAGAGAACCGCCCAATCCTACCTCTGACTGGCCCCACCAACCCCATCTATTCTCCGCCTCCCATTGAGTCCCAGCTGACCGGCTGGGTCTTCTTTGGTTGCCCTGCATGGGAGAATGGAGCTGTAAAGCAGGTCAGTGGGGGGGGGAGGGGATTTTGCAGTATCCTTCCCCTGCCACGCCCACCAAGCCCACCCACCAAGCCACGCCCACAGAACCGGTAGTAAAAACATTGGAATCCCACCACTAGATTGCAGGGTCATTAAAAGAAAAGAAAAATACAACACAGGGTTTCTTTGTTGCTCCAGGTGGAAAGAAATTAGAGGCAAGGTTGCCCAAGCTCACCTTTTTCCTTTCCCAATGGGGTTCATTTCATGCTCCATCAAATATCTATCTATCTATCATCTATCTATCTATCTATCTATCTATCTATCTATCTATCTTCTATCTATCTATCTATCTATCTATCTATCTATCTATCTATCTATCTATCTATCTATCTATCTATCTATCTTCTATCTATCTATCTATCTATCTATCTATCTATCTATCTATCTTCTATCTATCTATCTATCTATCTATCTATCTATATATAAAAGCAAAATACCACTCACGCATCATCATGAAATCTCCAGAACTGTAAAGCCTACAAACTTGAAATTTGGCATGTATGTACCTCTTGGCTTCTAGGGGCTCACTAAGAAAGGATTTTTCAAAATGACCATCAGAGCATTAATATTTCCTATATTATTATTATTAACATACTCTGATGCTAAGGAGTTCTACTCCCCTCCCCACCTGAAAAAAAAACTCTTCCAAAGGCAAAATACAAGCAGAGGAGAGGAGTTTCAGTTTCACAGCACTAAGCAGCTTTAGTACAGAACAGTTGAGCTAAGCCACGCCCAGGCTCCTTGCTGTCTCCTTGCTCACACAGCAAATACGGTTTCAGTTTCCAAACAGCCCCCAACTCTCTCACACACTGACAGGACGCTAGCCAGATGAATACCGATGGATACTGGTAGGAAGGGGCAGAATTTTTTTCCCCTTATTTTCCTTCCCAAAAACTAAGCCCGACCATATAGTTTCGTAGTGAAGTACGGATATAGAACTAGTTCATTTATATTTGGGTTTTATATTGTTTTTAAGCCACTCAGAGTCAGTGAGATTAAGTGGTGGCTGTATAAATCTTTAAATAAATAAATATGTAAATAAATAACTGTGAGAATAACCTTGGGAGCAGGTGTTTGGGGACCCCTGGTCTAGATAATCATTGAATATGATAAATCTGGATTCAGAGCAAAAATGGGAGTAGATGAAGCAGTACAGAAGAGAGCCACCCTTGTTCTTGGGGACATAAAGGCGTGGGAAGGCCCTTCAGACATGCAAGATTCTGTTATTGTAACCTACAATAAAAGTGGAGTTAGTACTTGTGGTTTGGATTTCGTGTCTGAACTAACTTGAAGGGCTGACTTCTATTGTCCTTGACCCCTTTTTCAGGAAAAGTCCAGATTAGGAGTTTGTTGCTATTTAGTGAATAAAGCACCTCCTTCTCTGTGAACACTGACACAAGATGGATGGATGTTCAGGTTCATCATTCAGCCACTCAACTCAAAACGGCTGAGCTTCTTCCTGGAACCATTCTTGCAAAATACATTTTCCGACCTATAGCATGCAACCATGAAGGCTCTGGGCTTGCTTGTTTTGGTCACCACACTATAAAAAAAGATGCTGAGGCTTTAGAAAGAGTGTGGAGAAGAGCAATAAAGATGATTCAGGGCTTGGAGGCTAAAACATATGAAGAACGGTTGCAAGAACTAGGCATGTGAAGAGAAAGTTCTGTGGTGACATGATAGCAGTCTTCCAATATTTGGAGGAGGGATCAACTTGTTTTCCAAAGCACCTGAAGGCCAGACAAGTAATAATGGGTAGAAATGTATTAATGAGAGATTCAGCCTAGAAATAAGGAGAAATTTTCTGACAGAACAATCAACCGATGAAAAAGCTTGCCTTCAGAAGTAGTGGGAGCTTCATCACTGGAAACTCAAGGAGAGACTGGACTGCCATCTGTCAGAGACTGGACTGCCATCAGTCTGCTGCTTGGGCAGGGTGGTGTTGTTGGACTAGACAACCTACAAGGTCTTTCCCACTCTCTTATTCTGTGATGTTTTCTTGCAAATGTTTCATTATCCAAACTAGGCAACAAGTTTGGGTCATGCAGCATCTGCAAGAAAACACGCAAGCTCGGAGAACCCCCAAGGACCGAGCACCAAGGTTTCAACCCTGAGCTACAAACATTCCCCTTTGTCACATGAAAGATTTAGATTTAGATTTATTAGATTTATATCCCGCCTCTCTTCCCCCATCAGGGGAACTCGAGGCGGCGTACAACAAAGTTTAAAAACATAGCCTATACAATGTAAAAACCAAAAATCACATTCATATCATCCAAACATACAAGAGGGAAGAGCAGAGGTCTCAATTCCATGCCTTCCGACAAAGCCAGGTCTTAACGGCTTTGCGGAAGGCAGGTAGATTGGGGATGGTTCTAATCTCCGTGGGGAGCATATTCCAGAGGGACGTTGCCACCACAGAGAAGGCCCTAGCTCGCGGGCCCGCCAGCCGACATTGTCTGGCTGACGGTATCCGGAGCAAGCCCTCCCTGTGGGATCTAACCGTGTGCTGGGAGGCATAAGGTGGCAGTAGGCGGTCTCGAAGGTATCCCGCTCCTAAGCCATGAAGGGCTTTGAAAGTTGTTACTAGCACCTTGAATTGCACCCGGAAGACCACTGGTAACCAGCCCTGGTAAACCATTGCCTCATTTCTCTGTTCCATGTGGTCTTCGGAGAAGATTTCCTTTCCAAGATCTTGAGAAAATCAAGCTGAGAAAGATCAAAGCAGCAAGAAACAGCAGACAGAGAGAGGGGGTGAGATGAAAACTCTGTTCTTCCTAGCATGGAAAGGTCTAGAGTGACATCTACTGCTTTAAAGCTGAATCAACTTTTCGAACACGTTTTCTAAGAGCATATAATGTCAGCTTTCCTTTCATTAATAGCGGGCTTACCTCCAATAGGTGCTTTTCCTTAGAGCTTTGGTTGTAAAAAGATGAAGACTGTGTCGACTTGAGCTCAATTCTTAGTGACTGGAGACACGGCGCCAGATTTCGTTGGCTGAAGTTCAGAATGGCTTTGGCACTGCTGTCTTTCAAAAAGTCCGTTGACCTCCTTGTCAAAAGCTGTAGAATCCCCTAGTCTCTTCCCCTTACATTGAACCTCTGAAGATATATGTATATATAATTTAGAAGCACTTTAAAAAGCTACCCACACTGTCCTTCCTTGTAGCAGACTTTGGAGTTGTATTTGGTATAAAGCTAATTTTAGACAGGTTCTAACCTCTGTCCCCCAAGGTCATTCTCACAGACCATTATAGTACATGACAGTGAAGAAAAAGGACAGATCTTGTGGGACACAAGGATTCCCCAAAGGGAACGACACCTTGCAAAACAAAGAAAAGCTACACTGATGGCAGTTATACAAGTTAGAATTTGGGGTGAAACAATGACAATACAAAGCCCAAAGGCACAATTGGCCCCAATTTTAAAGCTTTCTCTTTGATCCTTTCTTTCCTTGCCAAGAAAATCTGATGCTTATCCCTAGTGAATTTCCAGGAATGCAGTTCAACCTGAGAAGGCTTTTATGTTTTACCTTTCCTTCTGTTTGGGACTTAGATGGACCAGGTTGAGGAGTGGGAAGTATGAATTATGAATATTGTGACTCTTTGGAGATGTACTTTGTCACACCATACAAGAAACCAATTTGGGGCTGATGGAGAGAATACACAAAACATACATTAGTTCTTTGGGGGAAAAGACATTCTGTTTGTGCCAGTAAAATTATTGACCTGATAGATGGGCAGCGTTAAGGCTCTGCTTTAGAATAGAATAGAATAGAATAGAATAGAATAGAATAGAATAGAATAGAATAGAATTCTTTATTGGCCAAGTGTGATTGGACACACAAGGAATTTGTCTTGGTGCAAATGCTCTCAGTGTACATAAAGATACATTCATCAAGAGTCAAGAATCATCAGGTACAACACTTAATGATAGTCAGAGGGTACAATAAGCAATCAAATCATACTAGGAAACAGTCAGTATAAATCATAAGGATACAAGCAACAAGGTTACAGTCATACAGTCGTAAGTGGGAGGGGATGGGTGATAAGGAGTGATGAGAAGGTGAATTTCACCATGAATGAAGCAATGGCAACCACAGCAAAAATTTCATTACCCAAAGGAGGCGACATCATTGCTAAGACAAGACTCATTTAACAAGGAAAACTGTTGAATAAGATTGTGCTGATTGAATCACAAGATGGCAGCAGAGATACAAGATTGAAAAGCTGAGCTTTGTATCACAACAGTTACAGAATCATAGAGAGGAGCCATTTAAGAAACTGAGTCCAACTGTCTGATTAAGGGAGAAATCAAGAGTAAATACCTTTGGCAGATGATTCCTCTGGCCTTCACTTACATTCAGTGTAGGGAATTTTTTCTGCAGATTGGTTGAATTGTCTGTATCCTTATGATGTCCTTTCTGTCATTTAACTTGTAGGAAGTTAGCACCCACCCCTCTCCTAGAAAAATGAAATATCCTAGGAAATATTAAAAAGGTAGAATATTCTAAAAAGAGTAGAAACTCAGAAGCAGAAACTCAGAAGCAGAAACTCACCTCAGAAGCAGAAGCTCACCCCCACCTTTGCTAATGGATCATTACTCTTGGCTAGGCCAGTCTATTTTACATAACAAAGATCTCCAGGTAGAGTTATAAGAGGAATGGCCCAAAGCCCTTTCATTATATTACATCGTCATCCAGCAAGGCTCAACCAAGCCTGGGACTCAGGACAGCCTACAGAGTTGCCCTTGCATGGGCCCCATGGGAGTCTGACAACCAATCAGAATACAAGCTCAAATTCAAATCCCAATAGAAGGTAATAAACCCAGGCACCCTCAGCATCTCGGCCCTTTCGTTCACCCAATCTCTTGAAGCATGTGATCATCTTTGGAGCCCCTAGGCATGTGGTCCTGTGCACCATTAAACCATCTTTCCAAATAACCTCCATGTTTCCAGTCTCTTTTCCCCTGCTTGGAGCTGAACCCAGAAGGATAATTCTTCCAGCAAACCAGAATCTGCTTCTCCGCAACATAGGATACTTATGTTCTGAAGACTAAACAAACCCAGTTTTATCTCATGATAAAACTCGGTTTCCCATCCTCTTACTATCTCCTTTGCCACTCTTTGCATCTTCTCCCAGTTTTAAAGTGTAAAGGGTGCTGAGAAAGATAACAGACTGCCTCATTCAGTGACCATTTGAAGTTACAATGGTGCTCACAACTTTATGGCCAATGTCTACATTTCCCATACTGAATCCTTTAGTCATATGATTAGTTTTACATATTGTCCTGTACCTGACTTGTTGATTTTTCTCCCACCCATCTTTGCAAAGGAGAGAGATTGGCGAGGACGGGATTGTAAGAGAGTAAGAAGGTGCACAATAGAAAATACATTGGACGGCTTGCATAGTGCATTCTTGACTGCCGGCATCAGCGCATTGCCTTCTGTGTGTATTCCTTACTATGGGCCTACTTACTCTCCAATAAATCTAAATACAAGCATTATTTCCCTTCTTGTTCATTATCCCAGCTCCGAGATAAGAAGTTGAAATGGTAGAGAAAGAACCAGTAGAGAAAAACAAAAAAGCACAGTCAGATTCACATGATTTCCCACTTAGTGATTACTTTGCTCAGGGACAGAGCTGCCAATTTCAATTGCAGTTGCTACCTTTATTGCTAGGAAAGGATGGCAGAAGCCCATCATGTAGGATTATCTTCAAGAAATGATAAAACATGGCAAGCGGCTCATGCAAGTATTATTAAATAGTTGCACCAGTGCAAAGAAATTGCCTATTTAGATATTAGTGTTCTGGTTATCTATCTCTTCCCTGGGTAGAATTTATGTTTTGCACAGCTAGAATCCAAATCAGAAGAAATTGCTTGGACTCCTATTGTGTTGCTTTACTGTAATCAAAGAGATGTCAGCATTCATCCACAGTGGGTCACGATGATACACAACAATACACATTGATACTTGTTCTGTCTTATCAAGCACCAGGATAGGCCTAACAGATCACATTTGCCTGTGGCTCAAAAAAAATGTACATTTGTCTGGCTGCCAAGCAGAAAACCTCAAAGGGACCAAGTCTGGCTGGCATGCTTTAGGCAAAACAGCTTATATCTTGGTAACAAATTCTTATTTTACTCAACAATCTGAAAAAAAGAAGTCAAAATCCAGCCAACAGCAATATAAGATGAACTGTACACTGGGTTGCAGACTAAAGCATTTGAAATAAGGAAGGAGCTCTCTGTGAGGTTTGTAATTTGGAGAAAAAAATCTGAAATCTGATGCTGAAAGCAGTTCTCCATATCTTGTGTCACTGCTAGATAGTTGGAAATATATGGGTCAGGCACAAACAACCAGAACTATTTATCAATAGCTTATCAAGTCAATAAGTTTATTGTCTATCACCTATGTTACAGGAATCTCCTTGGACTGCTTGTCTTCCCCTGGAAAGGATCAAATAAGGCTTCATGGAGGTCAAGCTTATGTAACTTTCAGCTGCACAAGGACTCTTAAGCTAGACCCTCTCTTGACTCCTCCTTCTAGCCTAGCTGGCAATAAAAGATTTAGCTGCACCCTTAACTCCTATTTCTTCAAAGAAATTCATATTGATGCTTTGTGTGAGACAACAATTTCTAAGGAAAGCATCACAGTAAGTACAAACATCACAAGTGATGTTTGTTTCATATGGTTGAACCATAATAAACTCTCCTTTTACTTTATGCTGTTGAAACCCATTGGCTTTCTTTTCTCTTGCCTATGCTTAATGTCTACTTCTTATTCTTTCCTCTGTGAATCAGCTACTCTTTTACCAGCTAGTTATTTCCTTCTTTGTAATTAGTTAAGCATGAGGACTTTCTGGACATATTTATTGTAAAAACAGAGGCTATCGTGCCCTTGAAATGGCAAGTCGTAACTTCTGCAAATAAATGCCTTCCCCCTTTTTAATAGCCAGCTTTTTCTTGTGCACGCAAGACCGAATTGCAATTGCGTGGCCCTGAAAAACAAATCAGCAATGGCTGCTTAATTATAATTAGTCAGCATATTTAAGGCAATAATTTTTATATCTGAAGAACACAAAGCACGGCGCATAAGAGGAAGATTTGCTTTATGCGCTGGAAAATATCAAAAGCAAGCATTAAATAGGCCGGCTTGGGAAGGAGCGCAATGCCTTTGAAGGATCCCAGTTTGGAGAAGCATTTTTTTAAAAAAATTATTGTAGTCTTTGAAGAGGACTTTTGTTTTATTTCTCCCTGCTAACTCTACTTGCCTCCCCTGGGGAAAAAACCCAGCTACTTTGTACTATCATTGTAGTCTCCTGGCTACCATAACATCGCCTTACACTAAATAAATAAATTATCCCTCTTGTTTTTCTTTCATTTCAGGGGCAGAAATACTGCAACAGAAACATTTATTTCCATAAATGCATTTGACCCGCCAACCTAAGGGCATTTTCAGCCCATACTAACCATTTTGGTAGATATCCGAACCCTTTCGCTCTGACATTACATGGCATTTGCCTACCTTAGGGCTATGCTGGCATTTAATCCCTTCCTATTGACTTACGCGTCATTTATTTAAAATACCAAGCATTTACTTTTTAACTATGATCACTACAATATGTATGAGGTTCCAGGAAGGGAACAATACCAAAGCATCTTGAAACTGTACTGGCCCGATTAACATTATTCCATCTGGGATTTAAACTCTGCCTTGTGTTTGGGGAGGGAGAGGGGGGATAAACTCCAAAAGTCAGTTATTTTTAGAGATTCAGAAAGGTGGCTTGGTCATTGTTGACATTCTGAGCCAGGAACTCAAGGAGTTTGTACAATCATTGACAATTTGGTTGTTAGTCCCAGAAAGAAAATTTGTTGGGGGGGTCAATAAACAGAGAACAGGGAGAACGTTTAGCCAGATCGTGAGCTGTTTGTTTGTAGGATCAAGGATTTTCTGAGATGGGTTACTGAACATGTAGAGTCATGTTTTCTTCTATATAGCATCAACATTGTGAACTCTCAAGTTTCTGTTAGCCTATTCTATTCTATTCTATTCTATTCTATTCTATTCTATTCTATTCTACCTGTACAGCACAAAACACAAACAGGATAGTTTGAAGATCCTGAATTCAATTACAGACAGATCTGATTTTTTGTTGTGGTTAGTTGCGAAGTCGTGTCCAACCTATCGCAACCCCATGGACCATGTTCCTCCAGGCCTTCCTGTCCTCTACCATCTTCTGGAGTCCATTTAAGCTCAAGCCTCCTGCTTCAGTGACTCCATTCAGCCACCTCCTTCTCTGCCATCCCCTTCTTCTTCTGTTGCCCTCAATCATTCGCAGCATTAGGCTCTTCTCCAGCAAGTCCTTCCTTCTCATGAGGTGGCCAAAGTCTTTGAGTTTCATCTTCAGGATCTGGCCTTCTAAAGAGCAGTCAGGTCTGATCCAGCACCAGAGTTCAAAGGCCTCAATTCTTTGGTGCTCAGCCTTCCTTATTGTCCAACTTTCACAGCCATACATTGCAACGGGGAAAACCTTAGCCTTGACTCTATATACTTTTCTTGGCAGGGTGATGTCTCTTTAGATCTGATTTACATCGACCTAAAATACAGGTTGGAGTGTTGGATCTCGGCTACTGTGGCAATTCGACATTCTTCTCCCCATTGGATAATGCAGGTCTCTCCTTCAAAGAAAGAAATAAAATGCATTTTAAAGCATCGTTTGAAATCTCTGATCAACCCAGGGACCGGAGGCTGGCATATTTTTGCCTCTGCACCTCTGAGCCTTTGTGGGTTGCTAGCATAAACGCCTGAAGAAGCCTGTGATCAAATGACCTAGATTTAGCCTCATTTTAAACATCTCTTACTTTGGTTGAGGAAAAAAATAGCGGCGAATTGGGGGTTTTAAATGTATTGTCTAGGTTTCTGTGTTTGGGTGTGCCTGCTTCTTGGATGGTTTTGCAAGAAGCAACTGGCTGGGTTTAAAGGAGTCAACTATTCCTCTTTTATTTATTTGTGTTTTAAAAGTCATTTAGCTGTCCCCGTTGCAATCATCCCGATGCTAGCTAACAAGTGCCCGGCATTTAAAAAAAAAAGTCAATACTTGTCAACAGCCACTGCAGAATTTTCACAATTTTAATGATCGGTTCAGAAACATTTGTTGAAGTGTGCCATTTAAAAGTTCCACCAGCAAATTACCAGCCTTTTTAGCCTGCGTTTGTTTTCTTTTGCTTTGTGATGTACCAGCTTCTATGACTCTTGTGATAACAAAAAGAGGAGCTGCTTTGAAGGGATTATAAGCCTTGTTTGAAAGCCAGCCCAAGAACATTTTTAAAAAAAAATAAAGAAAGAAAAAAAATAAAAATAAATAAAAATAAACACAGGTAACTCCTGTTGAATTTGCAGAAACTTAACCAGCAGCAGGTAAATATAAGATTAAAACATGAGCTAAGGAATTTGACCATCAATCGTGAAAGTGTTGAGTTGGATTCTCAAGAGAGTTTTTCAGTGATGAAAAGCATGTGACCAGCTATTCCAAATGCACTTTACCCAACTTTTTAGAAAATCTCTTTGCAAAAATGGCAATCCTATATTTAGGAAGAAAGAAGAAGAGAAGAGATGAGAAGAGAAAAGAAGGAAGTCTTCAGGATGTGTTCAAAAAACTCAAAGGAAGGAACAGCCAGAAGGAAGGAAGGAAGGAAGGAAGGAAGGAAGGAAGGAAGGAAGGAAGGAAGGAAGGAAGGAAGGAAGGAAGGAAGTCTGCAGGATGTGTTAAAAAAAGGCAAAGGAAAAAGAACAGATGGATGGATGGATGGATGGAAGGAAGGAAGGAAGGAAGGAAGGAAGGAAGGAAGGAAGGAAGGAAGGAAGGAATCTGGTGCCAAACCAGACAACAAGTTGGGATACAGCCATTATCCTCTGAAGAGAAGCCTAAAATTCTAATTAGAAACTACAAAGTAATTTCTGACAAGGCACTTAAGGGCAATGCAGGCAGCGTGGTTATAATGTCATTACAATGTATTAAATAGAATGTCCTTTAGTTGTTTGTGTATCCCTTAAGGGTAAAGAATCCAACAGAGCTATCAGCCTTCAAGATTTCAAACATTAAAAAAAGAAAGAAAAGAAAAAATGATGTGTAGCCAAATGATGCTAACTTAACCCTGGTTCCACTTGAAGTCTCTGGAAACTGATTGTCATTGCAAAACATTGGTGTTATTTAAAAAAGTAAATAAATATTTACAATAAATGGCTTCCAAAGTTTGTCCCCACTTGCATGCATGATACAGCCATCCTCTTGTGGTTCTAGGCAAACCAAAAGGTGTGAAGGTGACCTCCACCAAACAACAAGGAACAAGGAGAGATTCAACCTGGAAATAAGGAGAAACTTCCTGACAGTGAGAACAATCAACCAATGGAACAGAAGTTGCCTTCGGAAGTTGCCTTGGGAGCTTCATCACTGGAAGCTTTCAGGAAGAGACTGGACTGCCATCTGTCAGAAATGGTGTAGGGTCTCCTGCTTGGGCAGGGGGTTGGACTAGATGACTTACAAGGTCCCTTCCAACTCTGATTATCTGTTATTGTCTATTCTGTTATTGTGATTAATTGTAGAGATTCTGACCACAAGGATTTGATTTTATTAATGTCTGGGCTTTTGAAAGATGTTGAGGAGAATCCCAAGGTCAGATTGGAAGTCTCCAAAACTCTGCAGGTGATTTGGAAGTAAAAGTTTCTACCTTTGAGCAGAAATGATGTTCTCAGATCAGTTCAGGTGCCCCTAAGGAGGCGATTCGATAAGTCCCTCAGGCCCCAAAAGTGCAATTATGAGAATGATGGGAATTGAAGTCCTTGGGTGGAAGAACATTGTGTGGCCAGAACATCAGAAAGACCTTCCAGCTTTGTGATACCTGCCCATCAGTGAGGGAACTGAGTGTCTCAGCCAACGTGAGATGAATTTCATTGAAAAGCAAGCCAAGGATCTGGTGTTCATTACTGCTTTCCCATCTATCTGGGTTCGTGCAACTTTATGACTCTTTGTAAATCTCATCGCAAGCTTCTATTACATTTGTTAATGCAATATTATGATCCTGGCTTTTAAAATTATGTCTCTAATTTGATTGGGAGAGAGGAAAACCCAATTCTTCTGCCTGAGGCAAAAGAAGCCTTGATAAAGCACATCGCCTTTAAGCAGAAGAGTGCAAGTTCCAGGCAATGTGATGAAGCTTTTTCTGGATATTCGTTTGTTTGTTTCTTTTAATCCCCCTCAAGCACATAAAAAAGTACCTTTATCCCACCCCCACCCATCATTTCCAGGAAAAATAAAATTCTCATAAGGCAAAATGGAAGTGTTTTTGGCAGGTGAACACGGGGACCCGTTCTTAAGTCTTTCTTCTAAATTCTTGCGCTGGTGTTACAACAGGTTGGTGGGATAATGAGGATAGGTAGAAGGTGATAGATAGATAGATAGATAGATAGATAGATAGATAGATAGATCGAACAGAAAAAGAGATTAGATAGGATGGAGAGAGATAGGAGGTAGATAATACATAAATTATATAGATAATAGATTGATGAAGATAGATAGATAGATAGATAGATAGAAAAATAGATAGATAGAACAAATAAAGAGATTAGATAGATGGAGAGATAGGGAGGTAGATAATACATAAATTATATAGATAATAGATTGATGGAGATAGATAGATAGATAGATAGATAGATAGATAGATAGATAGAGATTAGAAATAGATAGAATAGAGATGATAATAGATAAATTAGATATAGAATAGATAGATAGAATAGATAGATGATAGATAGATAGATAGATAGATAGATAGATAATAGATAGAATAGATAGATAGATAGAATAGATGATGGATGGAGGATGGATGGATGGATGGATGGATAGGCAGGCAGGCAGGCAGGCATAAATGAGACAGAGGGAGATAATAGATATATACTGTATATAGGTAATAGATTGATGGATAGAGATAGATAGATCATAGAAATGATAGGTAGATACATATAGACAGACAGAGATAGAAAATTTATACATGCATTTACACATGAATACAGACAGACAGAGACAGAAAATGTACACATGAATTTCTGCCTATTTTGGGAGAATTTTCATAATTGGCAGTAAAAACATATAAACCTTCAGCCAGCTCTGCAGTTTGCTATATATATGATTCAGGGTTCAGAAGCAAAGACTGATGGTTATCTTTTGATGATAAAGTAAAGAGCTAATCTGATCTTTTGGACAGTTTGTTTGGAAAAAGACCATATGGCAAGGACCTTTCATAATGCAAATATGCATTTAGGCATCCTGGGAAAAATAACCTTGATTATATTGGCACAAATATATTGCTCTCTAAACATCTCCTTTTAGCCCACCATATCGGTTATAATTAATGAAATAAAGATAAGAAAATGTTATATATAGTACCTGTTGTGCTTCCACATCAAATATTATGCCATGGATATTTTTAGTTTTAAGGAAATTCTGAGAAACTAACCAATGCAAGCCATTGCTAGATTTAAAACATAAGGGACTATAAGAATCGCATGATGTAGGGTTGAATGGGACAGCAGAGGGACTGAATGTAGTTATCTTCATTCCAATCAAGATCCAAGTTGGAACTAAGGTGGAATTTACTAACACTGAGAACAAATAGTCAATGTA
Source organism: Naja naja (assembly GCA_009733165.1). Classification (NCBI taxonomy): domain Eukaryota; kingdom Metazoa; phylum Chordata; class Lepidosauria; order Squamata; family Elapidae; genus Naja; species Naja naja. The sequence continues at coordinate 22,004,674 of CM019161.1, read as the reverse complement.
ATAGCTTGCCCCCTGGAGTTGTGGGTAACTCATCACTGGAGGTTTCAAAAAAAGATTGGACAACTATTTGTCTGGGATGGAATAAGGGCTCCTACCTTGCTCAGGGGGTTGGACTAGAACACCTTCAAGGCTCCCACTAGTCCTATGCTGCTGTTCTGTTAACTTTTGGTTAATGGATATGTTGAACATCCTGGTGAATGTCATTGATTTGTCAAGAATTGCATTAGTATATTAGTATTACATACCACATTCTTCTTCTTCTTCTTCTTCTTCTTCTTCTTCTTCTTCTTCTTCTTCTTCTTCTTCTTCTTCTTCTTCTTCCTCTTCCTCCTCCTCCTCCTCCTCCTCCTCCTCCTCCTCCTCCTCCTCCTCCTCCTCCTCCTCCTTGCAAATTCCACTTTTGGTAGATTTGGGTGTAAATGCAGGGAGGGGGCAAGATTTTAAACTCCTTGTATTAGCTGCTGTAAACAAAGCACTTAATCCTTTCCCTCTGCCTGAGGCCTTCTTTTGTTAGCAAAATTAACCATTATTTTCAATCAAATGCTCAGAGTAGACGAGCAAGCATTTCATGAAAATCTGCATTTGCCACAATGGCTATTCTCAGCCAAAGTGGCCTTTGAAGATTTTGTTTTTATATAGTCTTAAAATATTCAAATTGGATTAGATTGCAAGGTTTTCTTTGACCAAAGTTGCTTTCAGCTGAGGAACCAGACAGATTAACATCTCGCCAATTCGATTAGCCTCGGAATTGTCTGAATGAGTTTGCGATACAAACACTCTTTTCTTCCCTCGAATTGGATTAAGCCACAACAATTATGCTGAGGTTGGCGATGGCTTTTCTGACTTTTATTGTTTAACTAAATTTGAAAGAATTTTGTGAGCTCGACCTTTCTGAGCCTCTGATCATGGCGGGCCGGGCAGCAGGAGAGCAGAGCGGGTGAAAAAGAATGAAATTGGACAGAGAAAAGATAAAAATGTCAGGTCTTCTCGTGTTTCTTTGTCATCTGTAAAGACAAATTATGTCCAGATTCCAGAAGGCCTTAATACACTCTTGCCTTTTGTTTGATGGTGCTTCTTTTCTCAACTCTTTAATGATAACATCAAGCAGCTGAAAACCCATTTTCTTGCTGTGTTTTTTATCCATGTGGGTTTGAAATTAACACTATGCTGAAATTTGTCCTTCAGTTCGCTGATTCCCCCCCACTGTACAAGATATAAGGCGTATATTATTTCATTGTCAAGTATATGAGAGACAGATAGATAGATAGATAGATAGATAGATAGATAGATAGATAGATAGATAGATAGATGGATGATAGGTGGTATTCAGCAGGTTCTGACCAGTTCTGGAGAACTGGTAGTGGAAATTTTGAGTAGTTTGGAGAACCGGCAAATCCCACCTCTGACTGGCCCCGCCCCCATCTATTCTCCGCCTCCCAAGTCCCAGCTGATTGGCTGGGTCTTCTTTGGTTGCCCTGCACAGGAGAATGGAGCTGGAAAGCAGGTTAATGGGATGGGGAGGGACGGAGGGGGAGAGGGAGAAGCGAGCATTAGATGAAAGACCTACTGGAACCCTTATATTTCATGTAATTCAAAACTCACATATAACATGGTCTTCTTTTGAATAAAACAATTCAGTTTAGATCTACATATGTGGGTCGGAGCAGGATAAATGGCTGGGGTGATACTGAAATGTAAATTGTATGAATTACTCTTTTCGTTTCATCCGTTTCTTGTATTCAACTTTGACATATGATTTTATTGTGTACATATTATTACATATGTTTTATTCAGTATTTTGAAAGGGCCTATGGGCTAATCAACCATTAAAGCTATACAGTACCACTGTAAAAGAGGTTTCTGTTTTAATGCCTTATTCTCAACAGGCTTCAAAATGTTTTAAATATTTTCTACCCATTCTCTCTCTCCCTCTCTCTCTCTCTTCTTCTTCTTCTTCTTCTTCTTCTTCTTCTTCTTCTTCTTCTTCTTCTTCTTCTTCTTCTTCTTCTTCCTCTTCCTCTTCCCCCTCCCCTTCCCCTTCCCCTTCTCCTTCTCCTTCTTTCTCTTTCTCTCTCTCTAGAATCAAGAGAGAGAAAGAGGGAGAGAGAAAAAGGCAGAAAGGCAGAAAGACAGAAAGAAAGAAAATGTCAACCTTTGTTTTGTTTGTGTCCTTTTTTATATTAATAAAGCTTGCCTGACATTCACCTCCTATGAAGACAAATAGGCCACATAATAAAATCAACATTTACATTGTGCCCATAAAGCCTGGATAAATAAGAGAACTTTGCTGGAGGCAACAAAGGTAGTGTGAGTTTTCAAGAACAGCTGCAGTGGAAGGACGACCAAACCTAGCTGACCTTTTCAGCAGTGAACCGGGCATATTATGGGCAACTAATTCTATATAACCACTTCTTTCGAAACACACACATACCACCATGCTTCCTAGCTCAGTATTCAGTTGCAAAGCTGGTTTCAACCATGTTCTCTGAAACTTCTCTGGAATCTAGAGATATGGTGAGATCTCTTTCTTTAAGGGTCCTCCATGGAAGGTAGGCGGCTATCAATCAGTCAGTCAGAATGGAGCTGGAAGGGATCTGGAAGATCTTCTAATCCATCCCTCTGCTCAAATAGGAGATCCGATACCATTTCAGACAAGTGGCTGTCCAGTCTCTTCTTAAAAAAAACCCAGTGATGGAGCATCCACAACTTTGGTGGGAAGCTGTTCCACTGGTTAATTGTCCTCACTGTTAGGAAGTTTCTCCTTAATTCCTGGTTGCTTCTCTCCTTGATTAGTTTCCATCCATTGTTTCTTGTCTGGCCTTCTTGTGTTTTGGAAAATAAGTTGAGCCCCTCTTCTTTGTGGCAGCCCCTCAAATACTGGAACCCTGCTATCATGTCACCCCCTTCTTTTCTCTAGATCAGTGGTTCTTCACCTGGGTGATATTGCCCCCCAGGGGGCGATTTTGTTTTTCAGGGGGGTGATGGAACAAAAAGGGGCAACGTGGGGGGCGAAGGAACGGAAGGGTGGGCGATAGGGGGGCGATGGAGCGAGATATATTGGGAGAGAGAAAGAGGGAGAGGGAGAGAGAGAGAGATCTATATTGGTAGGTAGGTAGACAAAAAGACAGACAGGTAGGTAGATAGGCAGGAAGGCAGGCAGGCAAGCAGACCTTTTGGATGGATGGATGGACAGAGGGACGGATGGACAGATGGAAAGAATGCGAGAGCGGCAGCACTTTGGGAAAGCGGTGACGGCGGCTTTTCCCAACATGCTGCCGCATTCAAGGCACCAGTTCAGGTGCGGTACAACAGTCAATGGGGTGAGCCTGCAGGGCCGGCGCCTCGAACGCTCCCCTGCCGCCTCTTAGTGTCCCCAGGGGGACTGGCGGAGGGGCGCTAAGAGGTGACAGGGGGGCGTTCGAGGTGCCGGCCAGCCCTGCAGGCTCACCCCATTGACTAGCACTGCTCCGGAGCTGGCGCCTCCAATGCGGAAGCAGTGGCATGTTACGTGCTGCCGCGGCCGCGTTCAATGCACCGCCCCCCTGCCGCCTCTTAGTACCCCTCTCTGGCCCCCTGGGATGCTAGAGGCAGCAGGGGGCGTTCAAGGCTGCCCTGCAGGCTCACCCATTGACTGTAGCACCGCTCCGAGCTGCGCCAAAATGGGTGAAACTGCAGGCCGGCTGGCTCAAACGCCCCCTGCGCCTCTTAGCCCCTCTGCTGGCCTCCTTGGGGACACTAAGAGGTGGCAGGGGGGCGGTTATGTTGGGGGAGGAGGGCGATGACAACTTCCTCAATGGCTCAAGGGGGTGATTCTTTCAAAAAGGTTAAGAGCCACTGCTCTAGATTAGCCAAACCCAATTCCTGCAACTGTTCTTCATATGTTTTTGTCTCCATGCCTTTAATCATCCTAGTTGCTCAACTTTGCACTTTTTCCAATGTCTCAACATCTTTTTTGTAATGTGACCAAAACTGGATGCAGATGTTACAAAGAATGTATAAAGAGGTACTAATACTTCACTTGGTTTTGATTCTATGCCTCTGTTTATAAGCCCAAGGATTGTATTAGCTTGTTATTAGCCAGTTGAGGATGCTTCAGTTATTCTTCCTGTGCTAAACATGGGGTTGATTTGCACGGCGTTGTTCTAAGAAACTCCATAGTGATTTTGCTCCACAGTTTCTTCTTAGCCACCAGGTCCAACCAACTTGGTCCCACCAACTTAAGCAAGTAGGTCTCCCATCCACTTTGGTAGCTGAAGTTATGAAAGTGTTGGAAGCCTTCTTTATTATTGTGCATCTGTTGTGGCCTGTTAGCCACTGGCCCATCCAGCAGCCTAATCAGAGGAGGAGGTGGTGTGGGAGTCAGGATCAGCATCAAGTCAACCTGAGAGCTACGAGGGGGGAAGGGGGAATAGAGCTGGCACAGAGACAGAGGCGGAGCCTGGGCCATCCATCATCCCTCAGAAGGAGAGTCAACAGCCCCAAGGTCTGGAGGTGGCTGATGTGGAAGAGGAGGAACAGCTGGGTCCAGTGCCTGACGTGAGGATGTGCAGAAGGCAGAGGAGAGGAGAGCAGTGGAAATCTATGGGCCGCTCCTTGGGACGGAAGAGCCACCGCTGCTAGCGAAGCCGCACCCTAGCTCTGGGGATAAAAGGCAGTGGGCAGAGATGGATAACTATTCATCTTCTGCTGGACAGACTTGTTAGCCTGTGGTGAGAGAGAAACTTTCTGCTGGCACTCCTAATAAAGGAATCTTAGAGTTTACCTCAGAGGGTTTGTCATGTCTGGGAAGCTGGACCAGAACAGCATCTCAGATGTTTGTTCTTATGTAGGCTTAGTTGGGAACTGTTGGGAAAGGAGTTTTCTTGCAGGATTTATATTGTTCACAACAGAAAGAGATGGGACTCGTGTAGTGTGTGCAGCTCAACCAAAAATCGAAGGGTTAGAAAAGATTCTGAAGATCTATCCAATATGGTGTCTTCATGAAGCTTTCAACTACAGCATCCTTGGAAGCATCCCAGTTTCTCATTAAATCCACTGAGTAAAATAGAGCTCTTCACTTCCTGTGTAGCAGCTGGTTCCCTTGTTAAGTAACAATTATAGTCAGGTCAGTTCCTCTAATGATCAGCAAGAATCTACCGCCCTATAATTTCCACCCATGGCTTCTACTCCTGCTTGAAAAGATAAAAGAGGTAGCAATGGGCAACATTTGGAAAGCGTGGGTGTTGTAGTGACCAGACTGTTCCCTTTAATTGGTCATTGAGGATTTACAAAGAATTGTACATAATGGCTTCCCTAAATGAGATAGACTAAATTGAGAAATGAAGTCCACAAGAAAGCTAAAACTACTTTTCTGAATGTGTGTAGAGATTCTCAGTCATGGTTGTCCCAAAGAGGCTTTTTTCAGGAGGCAGCTGGACTTTCTTGTTTTTTTCCTTGAAGACCTTTTGCTTCTCATCCAAGAAGCTTCTTCAGCTCTGACAGGATAGTGGGGAATGGAAGGATTTATACTGCTTGCATACAGCTGAAGAAGCTTATTGGATGAGAAGCAAAACATAAAAAACAAGGAAGTCCAGTTGCCTCCTGAAAAAAGCACCTTTGAGACACACTTTTCTTAATATTTTATTAATAGAGCCATGTTGGTGTAGTAATTAGAATGCAGTATTGCAGGCTAACTCTGCCAACTGCCAGCAGTTCAATCCTGGCCAGCTCAAAGTTGACTTCCATCCTTCCAAGGTCAGTAAAATGAAGACCCAGATTGTTAGTGATGTGAATCACTTAGGGACAGCTGTAAAGCACCTTGAAGAGGTATATAAGCATATGTGCTATTTCTAGAACTAGAAGGAAAAGTAATTTCAAATGTAGCTAATCTAAGATATGAGATGCTTCAATGCAACAAGGAAGATAACTTCTTCCTGGATCGTATATTACATTAAGACATGGTTTGCCTCATCTTAAGAGGCTGTTAATGAATCCATAACAGAAGAACAGAAGAATAGTCCTGCTACATCAAGCAGGGCTCTCTTGTTTGGTTGGCAGGCCAATGGTTGAAAACAGTCAATCTGTTGAAGCAGCATAAACAGCCGAGGCCTTTAAGCTAACAAATGAGCCAGAATAGAAAAGGCAAATTACTAACTGCATCATTCAACGGTTTAAATGTTCATTGTCAGCCAATGTCCAATCTCTTTATTTAAGTGAATGCATTTATAACATGAGCAGCTGGAAAACACTCCAGGAAAAGGCAGTGGCCAAATACTTCCAAGAAACCTGGAGGGATGCATCCATCAAGTCACCAAAGAGCTGGGCTCCATCTGAATGAAATTTTAACCTTATATTCCCCAACACTTTTTGGCCTTTTCATGCATTGGATCATAAATCAAAACGGGAAACTCCACTTATATGTCATTCATCACACCCCAGGAGAAGAACTTCAGTGAGGGAATTAGAGCATTTCAAGGGAATGGCATGAATCAAACCTGCTCATTCTGAACTTGGAGAATTACCTTAGCAATGTATCTATTGTATGCAATTTATGTATGCAATTTAAGTATGGTTTGTAACAACAATTAATTGCTAATATCCTTCTCATCTTTCCTGTTACTTTCTCCTATGATCACTTTGTTGTTTGTATCTTATGATTTAGGATTGTATCTTATTTATGATTTATGACTTTGTTGTTTCTATGTACATTGAGAGCTTCTGCACCGGAGACAAATTCCTCGTGTGTCCAATCACACTTGGCCAATGAAGAATATTCTATCTTCTACTGATTACATTCAAAGTATGAATGTGCCCATCAGTTGATGTTTTCCAACATTTGTAAGAAACAGATGGATGAGATTGTCTGTCTGAGCTTGGAACAAGTCCTTTTGAGGTCACTATTGACGTAATGCAATGCTTAGGATGACAATGTTATTGATAGTCACTGTTATTTATAGCTACAATTTTTCTTTGTTTTCTTCTATGGGTTACATCCCACAACTCTTTCAGCATCTATAGCACAATAATTTTATAGTCATTTGCTCAAGAGAGATTAAGAAAGCCTTGCACTGTCATGAACCAGATGCATTACGTCAAAATTAGTGCTAAATATATTTTTTCCTTCTGAATTCTTTCCATCAATTGTTATTCAATTTGAGGAAAGGCAATTGGTTGTTGTTGTTGTTGTTGTTGTTGTTTTAAAGGCAATGGGAACTACTGTGAAAATACCTTTAGCTATATGGGATGGGGAAGGATTGTGTGAATGGCTGTCTTTATTTTAGCTTCCACGTCACACCGGGAAGAAAAAAAATGGAAAGAAAACCCACTTGGGGTTCTTTATCTCCCACCCAACACTGACCCTCCCAAGAAGGAAAATGAAGAACTGAGAAGGCTGCAAGTGTGACCAAAAACAAAGAAACAAAAACCCTGCATCTTTTCTGAGAATAATGTAAAGAAATTGCAAGGTTAAGAAATTGCAAGGAAAACAATTGCTTGACATTGATTAGCATGGCTATCAGCTAGATAGGATAGAGAGCTGTGAAATTTTTTTGTGTGAAAATGGTGAGAATCTTTGCAATTAATTAACAAGAATTCACATTCAACTGTCTTCTCCTAATCACTCCCAAAGTCCTATATAATCCTTCCTTCCTTCCTTCCTTCCTTCCTTCCTTCCTTCCTTCCTTTCCTTTCCTTTCCTTTCCTTCCTTCTTTCCTTTCCTTTCCTTTTCCTTCCTTTCCTTCCTTCCTTCCTTCCTTCCTTCCTTCCTTCCTTCCTTCCTTCCTTCCTTCCTTCCTTCCACTCTACCTCCCAACCTACCTTCCTACTTCTCAAATCAGGGTGAGGGAAGGATTGCAATTTTAGGAACAGTGTTTGATGTGGAAAGAAGGAAAACAAAGAATCATGTGGGAATGAACAGAAAGAGTGTGCCTTGAGACCAGCTCTTATTCTGCACATAACAAATCAATCATTGTTTTAGGCCAGATTGTGACAATTTGCTTTCAACTTAGAACATCAATTGCTGTTATAGAAAAGGACAACTTGCAGAGTTTATTGATACAGAAGATATTCTTTATTATTATTATATATTTCTTCATAGTGCATATTTCTAGGTAAACTTAAATAAGACTTCGAAACACAGTATTTACAGTGCACAGCTTGGAAACAAAGCCAGACATAACCCATTTATCTTCAAAGGTTCACAAGACAAGGAGACATGGGGGGAGGGGAAGACAAATATTTTGATACTCAAAAACATGACCAAACATCCTGGATATAATCAACCAGTGCAAGCATCACACTTAATGTCCATAAATGAGAAAAAAAGAAGCTATTTTTTGGTTATATACTTTGGAAAGGAGTTTCCACATCTTGAGGAGGGAGGCTGCGTGGGAATGGTATGATATATCTCTCACATTCATGTCTCTTTTTTATTCCCAACAAGTCTACTTCCAAATCTCACCCTCCATCAAGGTGAAAATTGACAGTGTCCTTCTTCTTAAAATAAAGAATTTGATATATGCCATACACCAGTTTGAGAAATGAAGATTGGGCTCCTGTGGTTTAGTTCATGGAGAATCACAGCCTGATGTGTGTTTTGTGCATGTGGGTGGAAAACTAGACCAGAATGGCAGTTGAATTCTCTCCACCCATTTTAGGACTATGAACAATTTTCGACAATAAAACTTGGCTTGAGATTATAGCATACAACCACACAAGATCTATCTCCACCCATTCTAGGACTTGAACTGAATTTTCGACAATAACAACAATTACACGAAAACAGAAGACTATACATTTTTCCCTTTGGATATTTAAAATAGCATACAACCACACAAGACTATCTATCTGGTTAAGGCAGCTTTGGAAAACATTGCACAGTGCTGTCTATACAAAACAGGTTATTCTCCTTTCATTACACTACACAAAGAATCAAAAGACAGCCCATCCCTCCAAACTGAATTGACCACCAACCGGATTCAATTTAGAAAGAAGGGACAGATGTTGATCGGAACACGTTTTTCGTTTGTTTGTTTTACAATCTACATTTTCCCACCCTTTTATGAAAAAGAAAACAGACTTTTAAAAGACTGATATACACAGACATACCCTTACTTTCCCTTTGGTTATTAAAAAAAAGGCATTACAAATCAAGCAAAAGGAACCCAAAGAAATGCGAAAGTGAAAGTTCTCTCGGTAAGGCAACCTTGAAAAATATCTAGTGAGATAGATGGGGGAAAACAACTTTTTTTTAACACAGAGTTTCACCAGTGATAACCTTCCCAAGGCATCTAGCAACATGTCTCCATTGGAAAGGAACTTCAGCAATTCTAGACTACAACTGAAGATCACAGTATGTTCAAAACATCTTGTAATAAGGCTGTGATTTTTTTTTTCATGCTGAAACAACATTGAACTAGAGGAAGGGCTTTTTGTGAACATTTTATCCCATTTTGAGAAAAGGAAGTGGATTTGCAGAAGGTTGACTTGATATGACTTTGCATTCCTTCTTTTAAGTTAATTTAATCAAGGAGAGAAGCAATCAAGAACTAAGAAGAAATTTCCTGACAGTGAGAATAATTAATCAGTGGAACAAATTTCCTTCAGAAGTTGTGAATGCTCCAACACTGGAAGTTTTTAAGAAAGGATTAGACAGCCATTTGTCTGGAATGGTATAGGGTTTTCTGCCAAAGCAGGGGATTGGACTGGAAGACTTCCAAAGTTCCTTCCAACTATTCTATTCTATTCTATTCTATTCTATTCTATTCTATTCTATTCTATTCTATTCTATTCCATTCCATTCTTATTTCTATTCTATTTTCTATTCCATTCCATTCCATTCCATTCTTATTTCTATTCTATTTTCTATTCTATTCTATTCTATTCTACTCTACTCTACTCTACTCTACTCTACTCTTCTCTACTCTATCCTATTCCTGAAAAGGATACATAAGAAGACATCTGAAGAAGAGCCTTAGGGGTAAGAGGACAAAATAATCTAATCTATATCCTGCCACTCATAGCGGTTAATTCAAGGTATAAGAGGATGTTTGTAGCGCAAGGTTGTACTGTGGGGTCTGAGCTTGGTGGTTTTCTTGCAGATGTTTCATGACTTAACTAGGTAACATCATCAGTGCATCATCAGTGAGCAACTTCACTGATGGGTGGTATTTAGTTGGGTCATGAAATGCCTGCAAGAAAACCACCAAGCTCAGACAGCACCAAGTGCAGCTAATCAAAGAGCTTCCCTGTACATTTGGATGTAAAGCAGACTTCTTGTAGCAAGGACACGTCTCTGAAAAAGGAAGTTTCTTCATAGCTAAAGCTACCAATCAGTGTAGTCTTTACTTTCAGGCAAAGTGCTCTGAGAAGACACAACCCTGGACAATTCAATCCATTGCTGTTCATTCCCTGAAAGCAACCCATTGCCAGGAATGGGAAATTCATCCGAATTCATTGGAATTCAGTCCCTGCCCACTGCCTTTTTCTCTTTCCATGCTGTAACATGAAAATCCATCTACTCTATGGCATCAAGACTTGAATTTGAGGGTTGGAAATCTTTTTGGTGCTAAAGAATAAAATGACAGCTGATAGACAGGACATTGTTTATGAAACTCTGGTTTTTATATCATGAGAACCCCTTGCCAAACTCTGGATGATCCAGATGCAAGTCCCTTTCTCCTTCTGCACCGTAGTTAGTGAGCTGAAAGAATATTTTGTGGTCATTGGAATCAGAGCGGCTATGTCCCTCACAAGCTACTCAATTCTGGTTTGAAACAGACAGTCTAGCAGAATGATAGTAGTTGTGATCCAAGAAGAATGGCAAGGCCACACATTGTTTAGTCCTTCATCTAAAGCAGCTTTCTCCAATCTAGGTGTCCTCTAAATTAAATAAATGCAGTCTTCATTTTCTAGAATTCTCCACCCACTACAGAGATGTGGAAAATTAGCTGACTGAAGGACAGCCCAAACTAGAAAGACTATCGTAAGAAGTCATTGGTTTAAGGAACTTTGCAAAGAATGCATTAGACATACCAAAGTGAAGATTAATATTTTCTGTACTTCTGAATGTCGCTCTTTGCTCTTTACATGCCATCTTTGTTGCAACCCACTTTTTTCCTAGCTTAATTAGATATGGACATTACACAAATGCTTAGCAGCTTGTTGTGATGTTAAGGCACATTGGGATCATCTGGATTCTAGATTCTGAGACTGAAAAGTAAACTAGCTTTTCCAGGAAGATATATAGCAGTGGTAGAGTAGATGATTCTCCTGGCTTTCAGATAGTCAAAGGTCTTTCTCACCAAAAATGCTGGTCTAAAAAAGGATGGTCAAAACATACACCTATCCCAAGGGTGCCTACATGAAAGAGATGAAAAATGAAGCAAAAGAACTTCAACTTCTGAAGGGGACAAAGTAGGAAGATGAGAAAGGCAAGAAAGGAGGATGAGATGTGTAAACCAGCAAAGGTGAAACTGGGTGGTGTTGGACTTCAAGCAATTGTCAAGAATATTGTCAAGAACGTAGAGCAATTGTCAAGAATGTTGTCAAGAACTTAAAGCAATTGTCAGGTAAAGCAATTGGCTGCCAAATCTAGCAAATTAAAAAAAAAAGAAGTGGATTAGGTAAAAAAAATACAACTTCATGTTTATCTTCCAAATAGAAGTAGAAAAATGGGAGGACTTCAAGGGTGGACAAGTCATTTGCAAAGAAGGGGGAGATTTGAGGTCCATCATTTGAGTCTCTTCATGGACTTTGAAGCTGGGGCCAACAAGGAATCTCAGAAGGAGCTGTCATTTCATTTCATGCAATACGTCTTTTACGCAGACCACCATCTGCAAAAGAAATGAGAGGTTGTAGCTTCACAACTTCCCTGGGAGGTAGATTAAACTGAGAGATAAACGCCAGGCCTGGAGTTGAAAGGGAATAGGTGCCCTGATTATTTCTAAGCCTGGAGGTGATGGTGGTGTTATATAGTAGATGGTTCCATAAATGTACAACTGATAAAACAGGGAAAACAAACAGTCCCCTTCATGTATTTCATATCAGAAAAAGAAGAAATAGTTTGAGATTCTTTTTTGTGGAGATTCCAGATTTTTCTTTTTTTTTGGAATTCTCTTCGGGAGTTTCAAATGTCTCTATCAGAGTTTTTGTAACCCTTCCATTAATCAGAAGGCTATTGATCTGACCACTTGTGTTAACACCTTAGCTACTAATTTTGGGATAGTTTTTGATGATGGAGGCAATGGGAGAAGAATATCTCTAAACAAAGATACATGCTAGTATAGAAACCGCTTGTCATAAAACTTAACCTTTCTCTAATTATCAGTCACTGAAAGTTGCTAAATTTCAACATTTCTCTTCCCAGCTCCTTTGAAAGTTAATTAGAACTTAGCTATACTGTTTGATAACGTAAATTACTAAAATATTGTTATGGTACCAGACTGACTATTTTTTTTAAAAAGGAATCCATTCTGTGGGTTCTTTATTTGGCACAAATAAAGAACAAAACATGGAGGATGGGACTACTCTGAAAACATGTATTTATTTATTTAGCAGTTGCACATGGCTACGTGTTTGAAACTGAATTTCATCCTAGGCTGTTTGTTAAGGAAAGCATTGTATTTGGTATCGGAATAACGTTGTCTAGCCTACAGAAGAAAGTCACCAACGGCGAAAGAAAGGAATTTGACAGTTGATTGGAAATCTTCTTACAACAGTCCAGGTTTTCCCTTGCCAAAGACTTTGAAGCACAGGGGAAAGTTTCTTCATTGGAGATCTGACTCTGGTTTTCTCCACCAAACCAGAATTGGTCTAGGTGTCCAAGATTGTCCCACCAGCTTGTTGGGTGCATAATCGGTTGGTGATCATGTCTGGGTAAAACCTCCAGATCCAACTTCATAAGCCATCTTTTCTACCATCTTCCCCCTTGAAATGAAGAAATACAACCACTCCTTTTCTTTTGAACATTCCAAAATGTTCTTCCTGTTGTTAGTTTCCCTTTCTTTTTCTCTCTCTGTTTCTCCATCTCTCTTTCTGCTCCAAGTAAAATGGCCTTTGAGCAAAAATAGACATCTCCAGTCCTTGCTGTTGGCATTAGCAAGAATGGTCCGTTTTGACCAGGAGCATGTTTAGCTTCTGGAAAATTAATTGTTGCATTTTTTTCATTATTATTAAATAAAATAATAATAATTGAAAAAAACAAGTTATCAAGGAAGTTTGTCTGGGGAAAAAAAAAGCCATGAACTATTAAGTGTTTGAGAGGAAGATGAATCTTTGCTCATAGAAATTTGGAATTAATAATCTGAATCAGCCTTCCAGCCAGTCAACTGACAACCAAGGATGGCCCAGACTTCATCATTGGTTTTCTCAATGATGTTTTTCAACAGATTGACTTTTCCTGCCAAATGTCACAGCTATCATATGGATATCCAGTGTTGAAGCTGCAAGGAGAAGCAAGAAAAAACCAGAATTTAGTTGAACAACATATGGCTAAAACTTTTGGGATTTTACAATGAATACATTTAATTAGTTCACTTATTTTATACCAAGATCTAACCTACCAGCCATGTTGTCAGGATTCCAGCGATCACCCTAATTATGGGATTGATGGAGCTGCCTTTACCTATTTTCTCGACTTCAGTCCAAAGGAAATAGTTTTGGGTGCTCAAGTTTCTCAGAAAAAAAAACATACCCAGAAATATTTGCAACAAAGATGTACAAGTCTACAGCAAGGAAGCACAACTTTGTCTCAGCAATGTTGTTTGGACAGTGTCTCTGAGACTGGGCCTTCAAGAATCACTGCTGAAGCCAAGGCCAAAACTAAATTTGATTCCCCTGGAATTTAAATTTTTAAAAAGTTGCAAAGTGATGGCTAGCAACGTTCCTCTTTTGTCCCAGTAAGCATTAGAGATGGGTTGCTATCTCCAAGCACACAACCCAAACTGGGGTTGTGGAAGGATTCATAATCTTCACATTGTACATATACCTATGGCTGAAAGTCAGAAAGGTTTTCTTTTCCCAGTTATATCCACCCAGCCCATCAGAACAGGGAGGCAGAGAACATTAGAAGACCCCTCTCTCAAGGAGGTCCACCTAGTGGGACCTTCTCTGTGTGGCTCCCTCCCTCTGGAACATCATCCCTGTGGAGATAAGATTGTCCCCCACTTTTTTGGGGGGGCAAGGCCCTGAAGATACGATTTTGCCCATGGGACTGAGGACACCAAAGTGGGATGGAACCCCTCAAACAGTTGGTTTGATTGTTGTCCCAAGGAGATAAGGATTCATTGGGTTTTTTTCCAACTTTTTTTTAATTCAATGTGTGAATGGTGTCATAGCTGGGTATCATACATTTCAATACAAATAAGCATAATATTGTTACTTAGAGTTGCTGCATTTCACTTTCATTATTTCATATTATTTAGGCCTACCCTTACTGCCACCCTTCCATTCCTAAAACTTCATCTTATTCTTTCATATATCATAATCTATATCTATCTGTATCTGTATCTGTATCTGTATCTGTATCTGTATCTGTATCTGTATCTATATCTATATCTAATCTAAATCCATATCTAAATCTAAATCTAAATCTAAATCTAAATCTAAATCTATCTATCTCTCTCTCTCTCTCTCTCTATCTATCTCTCTATCTCTCTATCTCTCTATCTCTCTACCTACCTACCTACCTACCTACATACATACATACATACTACATAGTTGTAGCCTACCTATACTTCAAATATAAATAAAATAAATAAATAAATAAATACTATTATTCCCCTCTTATTTCTATCTCTATTTTAACTGCCCCCCTTAAGCTATAATAATCAAAGACGTGTCCTTTCTGTTTCCAACTTTCAGCTGTTCTATTATTTGTATTTCCCTTATTAAGCTCTTCACATCTATTTATGTTGACATTTCCTCCTTTCATTTTTCAATGCCTCAATATACACTTCTAATACCAATCACAATCATTTCAACATTTAAAATACATCCATTCATCGGAGGGATTTTTTTTGTTTTTTAATGGGGTTTTATTTCTCTAAACTACCCAGAGTCATCACGAGTTGACTTGGATAGTCAAAAACATACTTCTTAACGAGAAGAATAAATCAATAAAAGATCACGTGAATATTCCCTCCTATGACAGGGTTTACATGCCGTGGAACTGAGAAGCCGAGAATACAAACCTTAAATTGTCTTACGTCTCCTTGGTCTACTAGAGGGTGCTCATTGTGTGGTGTGATGCAGTACGCAATTTTCTAACAGAAAGCAGAAAGGGAAAAAGGAGTTTTGAGGAAATTTAATCCAGCATTTTCACGATGAAAGGAATGATTATATGTGTGTGTGTGTGTGTGTGTGTGTGGTGTGATGACCTGGGGCATGGCCCAAAAGCAACAAAGTCACAAAAATAGATAAAGTCCCTTTAATTCCTCCATTGAAAGTTTTCCCGAGCAAATTATAGACCTGTTAGGTCTTCTCAGTCAACATTTTACACCACTGCCTTGCACTGAAAAACAATAAATCCCAGTTTAGATAATATCAGGGTAAACCTTTCAGGATAACTCAGAATGACCTCTGACATCAGAAATAGCAAGAGGCATCCTCTGTATGTTTTCATCTGTTTTTATAATAGGGTATAAATTTGACTCTTAAAAAAACCCCAAAAGTTGATATCTTACTGAAAACTTGCAATAAAACAAAAGACAGGGATCTGCGCTCTCTCGAATTTAATGGGTTCCTAGAGTTTAGAGTGCAAGATTTTTCCAGTGGTGGTGACAAGAAAATTATTGTCTGTCACTGGTCCTAATTCTAGGCAATCTAGAACTGGTAATTGGGGGTGGGGTGTGTGCAGAGCAATTGTGAGGTAGGTCAATGGGATGCAGGTTTTTGGCGCAGAACAAACATTTCTGCATAAATGGAAACTGCAAATTACTTTGCCTCCTCCTCCTCTTCCTTTTCCTGTATCCCCCTTCCTCCTCTTTCTCCTCCTTCCCTTTCTCTTCCTCAATCTCCTCCTCCTCCCCTTCCTCTTTCCCTTCTTCCTCCTTCCCTTTATCTACTCTTCCTTTTCTATCTCTCCTTCCTCTTCTTCTTCCTCCTCCTCTGGGGCAATGTCCAGCATTTTATCCCCGTAGCACCACTGAGAAGTGTCCTGGCACCAGAGACCACTTCCTTAATTTAATCTGAAGCCCTGCAGTTGTGCTGAGCAGAAAAGCCATGGGGAAATTCAAATTCTGATTTTTTTTCCCCTGCCTCACGTCTACTTTGTCCCTTAATAGATCTGGGATGGCTTAGCTTCCAAATGTCCAGAAGAGGAAATACAGAAGTGTTCCAAATCCTTTTCTCGAAATGCAAAATTACTTTTAACTCGGTTTCCAAAAGGTCACCTATCTACGAAGCATTTGCGGAATTAAAGAAAGCAAACTCTTAGCTTAACACTGGCAATTTTCATTTTGCAAAGAACATTTCCATGACATTTCATAGCTCGGTCACTCACTTGCTGAAAAGTCCCTGGTGTCCTCAGTAATTTGTAGAGGATGTATGCAGGCACTAGGATCATGGAAGATGAGGCCACGGCCCATCCCACAGAATTGGCCCAAGTGGGGAAGGTGTATTGGTCGTAGGTCAACGGTTTGGAATTTATGATGCTCACTAAGATTACAAACTGTAAAGGGGGTCGGGAGGATAAACAAAATTAACTTCCTTTGAATCACAGGTTTATGCTGAGATGGAAAGAGAATGCGACTCTCATCCGATTCTTGTTGCATGCAAGAAAAAGAGTCAACATTTCTTGTTTATCACTACTTTTTACATGGTTGATGACATAGATGATAGATAGGTAAGTAGGTAGATAGATAGATTAGATAGATAGATAGATAGATAGATAGATAGATAGATAGATAGATAGATAGAGATAGAGATGGATGGATGGATGGATGGATGGATGGATGGATGGATGGATGGATAGACAGATGAAGAAGAAGAAGAAATGATACATAGACAGACAGACAGACAGACGATGAAGAAGGATAGACAGACAGACAGACAGACAGATAGATAGGTAGGTAGGTAGGTATAGGTAGAGATAAAGATAGATATAGATGGATGGATGGATGGATGGATGGATGGATGGATAGATAGATAGACAGACGAAGAAGGAGACAGACAGACAGATAGATAGGAAAAGAAGAAGGAGAAGAAGAAAAATAGATAAATAAGATAGATAGATAGATAGATAGATAGATAGATAGATAGATAGACAGAGATAGATAGATAGAGATGGATGGATAGATGGATGGATGGATGGATGGATGGATGGAGATAGAAATGATAGACGAAAAAGACAGAAGACAGAAGAAGAAGAAGACAGACAGACAGACAGACAGACAGACAGATAGACAGATAGATAGATAGATAGACAGACAGATGAAGGAGGAGGAGGAGATAGGTAGGTAGGTAGGTAGGGATAGATAGATAGATAGATAGATAGATAGATAGATAGATAGATGGATGGATGGATGGATGGATGGATGGATGGATGGATAGATGAAGGAGGAGGAAGAGAGATAGGTAGATAGATAGGTAGATAGATAGTGAGCAATGGCTAAGCAGTTACATTTCAGAAGGGCATATATTTTAATCCTTAAATAAATAAACGAGTGAGTGAGTGAGATACTCCAATGCACGTTCCTTCCTTTCATTTTAGAATCTGGGTCTTTAGCAGCTTTTTTCCTTTCAGAATTCTTAGGAGATTCTTCAAGCCCACTCAGCTTCTCTGATTTATCAAAGCTTTTGCATCTACTTATTATCAAAACAAGTCACACTGCTGGACAGGAGACCAGCCCTTCACATTTAATATTGAGTGCCAAATGCAATTATGTTGTACAAAAAGGCCCAAAGCCTTTTGATCTGCCCGCAATTAGTTATTTGACCCATCACTCAAAACATCAAGTTAAAGTTGTTAACTGTGGAAGAAACAGTTTTAGCAGGAACTTATTGTGGCTCTAGCAATGCTCTGTTGTTTTTCTAAACTCCATTCAAATGGAATTTTAAAAAACTCCAAATTTTCAACCAGGTTATCCTGAAATAGCTGGCTTTATTTGGAGTGAATTGCTCTAGAAAGACAATGGATTACGATTACATTAATATAAAAAAGAGCTTAGCTGAATTCTTCAATTTTGACTTGGGAGCATCATGAAGCAAAGGTGAGGATGAAAACCTGATTCCATCTGTTTCCAATACTCTTATTCATTGGGAATATTCCTGAATTCACTTTTGCTAAATATATATATAATGATACAGCATCCTAGGGTATGGAAAGAGATGGTTGGCTGGGGACAATCCCATATCTACTGATGAAATCAGCATATGTTTTGTGCACAACCTCTTTCAATATGCACTGAAAATGTCATCTGATCAGGATGTTTGTAACATTTAAAACACGTAAAGGCTATCAAAAATATTCCTGTTGAGAACCCTACTGGGCTCCAAGCATCTAAATTTCAATCTGTAGAATTATCAGAAATGGTTATGCAAGCTGATGGTCTATTGGAACTGAAGAATACAAACATCTGGGGATTAGCAAGATTTAGAGAACTATCAGCTATGAATAGGCATTAAAATGGAGATGTTTGGGAATTCAGATTCCCTACTAAATTCTACATTTCTATGGATTTCCATAGTGCCATCCATCTAAGTTTCCTTCATTGATTCTCTCTTGAGGTGAGAGGAAAATCTGAATGGATTTCATTTTACTTTTTCAAACCAAGATTTGAGTGCTTTATCAGAATATTTCAGTGTAGTTTCCCAATGAAAAATAACCTATATTATTCGTAATAACATTGTACAAAATTGCAGTCTATTGTAGGACTTTCTTTGCAAGAGCTGTATATAAGAGGCTATACAATGCAGGCATTACAACAATATTAGTGGGTGATTTCAGTTCTTCCAATTTGGCATATTTTTGAAGTCCTCTAGTTGTCGTGCCTACTCATGGGAAGAGAAACCCAACCCAACTGAAAGTGTTGCAGATAGAAGGAAGAAGATAAATAAAGCAGTGAAAGATTTCTAAGGAACAATAAAGCGTCGTACCAGTAAAAAACCAGGGCTCACAAATTTCCAACACAATCGCCAGTAGATGCCTGGCTTAAAACCCAACATTCGCTGAATGTCTTCGCTGAATCTGTCCACACCTGAAAATTGACCACAAGGGTTGAAGAAAAAAAAAAAAATTCAGATGTTTTTAGAACATTCCAAGCCAAGTTGCACCCCCACCCAACAACTACAGGCTTGTGAACCCCTCAGGCATCTATGCTTTCTGCACCCGAGGTTCTGGGTAGCACTGAATGGCCATGTCCGGCCTGCCATCTTCAGCTTCTTCACTTGGCTGGCATCCTGCCATAAAACTTAAGGGAGGAAGGAAGGAATTTGGGGAAGTAAAAGTCGGGCATGGGAATGGAAAGATAAATGGAAGGAGAGGGGGACAAGCGGACAAGAATCGGAGGTGTCAAATCAGAACGAGCCAGCTGCCAAGGACACATGGCCTGGGAACAGAATGCAACACGACATTGAGAGGCACCAAACTCAAAGCAGTCCATCAAAAAGGAATGCTGATGAACTGGTTGAGGAGGGGAGCGTCAGAGAAGAGGGGAAAAGTTTCACCTTTGCACTGGAATACTCAGATCTAGCTTTACTTAGGTAACAGATAACAGATAATCAGAGTTGGAAGGGACCTTGTAGATCATCTAGTCCAACCCCCTGCCCACGCAGGAGACCCTACACCATTTCTGACAAATGGCAGTCCAATCTCTTCTTGAAGGTCTCAAGTGACGATGCTCCCACAACTTCCAAGGGCAACTTCTGTTCCATTGGTTGATTGTTCCCACTGTCAGAAAGTTTCTCCTTATTTCCAGGTTGAACCTCTCCTGGTTCAGTTTCCATCCATTATTTCTTGTCTGGCCTTCGGGGGTACTTTGGAAAATAGCTTGATCCCCCTCCTCTCTGTGGCAGCCCCTCAAATATTGGAAGACTGCTATCCTGTCTCCCCTGGTCCTTCTCTTCCCTTGACTAGCCATGCCCAGTTCCTGTAACGGTTCTTCATATGTTTTAGCCTCCAGTCCCCTAATCATCCTGCACTCTGCACTTTTTCCAGAGTCTCAACATCTTTTTTATAGTGTGGTGATCAAAACTGGATGCAGTACTCTAGGTGTGGCCTTACTAAGGCTTTATAGAGTGGTATTAGCACCTCCCTTGATCTTGAATGTATCCCTGTGTTAATGCAATTTAGGATGGTGTTGGCTTTTTTGGCTGCCGCTGCACACTGCTAGCTCATTTTTAGCTGGTTGTCCACTAAGACTCCAAGATCCGTCTCACAGTTACTGCTATTGAGCCTGGTTTCACCCAGTCTATGCACTTTCACTGCAACCACTTATCTTTAGTAAAAGAACCTATCACTTCAACCATGTGGAGTCGAGGGTCTTTCTTTCCTAAATGTCTAAGCTGGGATAGGGCTAAACAGGTCCGTACAGAGCAGAGCCAGTGGATTTAAACTTCCCAGAAGTTCTCCCTGTGACAATAGAGGAAGAAGGATTGAGCGTAGAATCTGGAGATCCAAACAAGCTGTCAACCGAGCATCTGATGGAGGGAGAGAACTGAAGCTACCTTTCCTAACCGAGTCTCAGATGCCCTGCAATTACAGCCGTTTATCCAACAAGATGGGAACAGCATAATTGAAGGTCTCATGAAAACTCAGTCTCCCAGTCTCCGAGGTTTGCCGGTAACAGATTTTCGTCCTTCGCAACTTGGTAGGAACAGGAGTGATTAAGAAGCCATTTCCCCCTCTCAAGGTTTGCCTTGAGGCAATTCATAAACTCCGTAAATCGCAGTCACAATGAATACGGCCACTACAATCTAGGGTTATCCAAGTGCGCTTATTTCAATTTGCAGAAGGCCTCAGGTGGCCTGAGTTATGGCTATGTACACATCGGGAAAGTCAAGCCTGCCTCTGTGTGTGGATGAATTTCCCCATGCCTCTTTTATACCAGTGGGTCTACATTTTGGTCCAGGGCCTGTTGACATATAGAAGACTTTCAGAAGGCAAAAGATTATCCTCAGACATTGAGTCTGAGGACATTCCTCCCTAGAACTAAAATCAAGAAGACTATGCAATGAAGACAAACTCCTCCTGATGGTTTCTACAGACAGGAATGCAGGAATAACTGTTCATTAGACCGTTTGAAGTTATGAGAATATTTGTATTTCAGGGTTGAAAGGATGGGTCCTTGGTGCTTTCTGAGCTGGGTTGTTTTCTTGCAGAGGTTTCATTATCCAAACTAGATAACATCATTAGTGCTAAGGTTAAGAACACCAATGATGTTACCTACTTTGCGTAATGAAACATCTGCAAGAGAACAACCCAGCTCAGAGAGCAAGGACTACACAATTCTCCTCCTCCTCTTCCTCCTCCTCCTCCTCCTCCTCCTCCTCCTCCTCCTCTCCACAAACTTTGCTCCCTTCTTGCACTAATGATCAGAGAGCATCAAGGACCCCTCAAATACATCCATCCACATGACCTTGGATGGATCACCAACTATGCCGCAGATACATCTTCCTCCTGAGTGAGTCTTGGGGCAGTTTTCTTTGCAGGATTCGTGAAGACTCGGCGAACAGCTTAAACCCGGCTTTGGGACAGACTCGCTGTCTGTCGCCTGTCATCAAATAAAAGAGCTAAACTTACTCTTCTCACCACTCACCATAAAACCAGGAAACGCCAATGGCTTCCACCAAAACAGCAAACAAGATGGAGGTCCCAGCAGCGTAATTATCCAGCAGAGTCAGTATGTAGATTCCCCCCTACGAGAAGGAAACAACTCGTAAAATAAATGAACCATATTTTGAATGGAATGCTCCAAGCTTGGGCTAGTTAGAAATTATTTTGCCTGGTTCCTGAAATGTATAAACACCCATTTTAACACTAGCAAAATGTGAATGAACATCCATAAGGAACAGATGGAATATAACATCGTCCCTATGGATCTTTTTCATCCTTTGATGCACGACACGGTCTTATTTTTAAAACCAAATGGAAAATCTATGGAGATTCTCAGTCATGGTTATCCCAAAGGTGCTTGTATTTTCAAAAGGCAACTGGACTTTGTTTGTGTTTCCTTGAAGATCTTTTGCTTCTCATCCAATAAACTTCTTCAGTTCTTCAGAAACATCTTCAAGGAAAGCAAAGGAATTCCAGTTGCTTTTTGAAAAAGAATAAAGGAAGGAAGGAGGGAGGGAGGGAGGGAGGGAGGAAGAAGGGAGGAAAAGAAGAAAACAAGGGAATAAGCAAGGGGGAAGGGAGGGATATCACACATGATGTTACCTTGTGCTGTCCAGCCAGTTTAGAGTTAATGGGATTTGGGATAGGTAGTTAGGAATTGAGAGCTGTCCCCTTAAGGGAATGCATCATGGTAAATGTAGTTAAGGTATCCGGGGAAATGTAGTCCCTGTCATGTGGTCACATCTGTAACCCTGATTGGTCACTGAATTGACCCTTGGTGGGTTGGGGGAGGTTCCCTCTCTCTTGCCTGAACACACAGCCTCATAGTAGCAGCTATATCCCCTGCCTCTATGACTATACAATCATAATCATAAGGATGAGAGTTTAATATCTTTCTACACCACGATTCAGATATGCAAAGGATTGGACATTAAGAAGAACCTCATCATAACTGTGAGTTGACAGGATGCCTGATGAACCAATAAAGAAGACTTTGTATAGATGCTTTGTGGAGTTGCTCTGTCTGCTTTATACCCATCTAGAGCGTAAAGCAGAACGTACCTACTTAGATAATGAAACATCTGCAAGAAAACAATATTTGTCATCAGAGAGCACCAAGGACCCCACAGTTCAGCCCCGAGCTACAAATATCCTCTTCGATTGGTACTAACACACCCCCCCCCATCTACATTTCCTTTCATTTTATTCTACTGGCAAAGGCATGCTTTCCAGAGAGAGTACTTACATTGGATACGCACAAGAGAGAAAGGAGGAAAGTGCTAATACAGACAGCAAGTGTGAACAGCTTTCTGTTTCTCTTCAAGATCTGGAAATCATCTGCCAAGCCGGTAATGACTGCTTCCATGCCACCCATCTAAGTTGGGGAGAAAGAGAAGATGGATGTGCCATCAAAAGTTGGCAGCCTAAGAATGGGCAGGTTGGAACAAACCAACATTCAACATTCATACAGTTCTAATGCTGGTTAGTCAGAGTATGAAAAATGTCTCTACAGGGGCATCTTTAGGGTTGGTTAAAACCATAAAGATGGCAGCCTGAATAGTGAATATTTTAATATATATGAAGTGTGCATCCACACGCAAAAAAACATAGTTCCAATCACACCATCGTAGCTATATCCTGCTGACTCTCTGTCCCCTGTCTCCTTAGATATATACAGTATCATTCTAGAATTAAAATTGAGTGGTGCATTGGGCTAGAGGTAGAGCTTTTGCCTCACGATCAAGAGGCTGTGAGTTCGATTCTAGGTAGATGCAGATATTTCTCTCTCTGGCTGCATACTCAAAACTCTGCATTGGCAATGGGAAGAGCATCCAGCCAATTAAATCATTCTGCTAGCCTGGAGTCCACCCTGCAAGGGATTATGGGATCATTAAATGAAGATGACAATGATGATTCTAGAATTAAAATAGTTCAGCACTGAAATGTTACCAAAAGGAAAGATCAAGGAATACCAATAGCACTTAGACTTGTATAACGCTTTACAGTGCTTTACAGCCCTCTCTAAGTGGTTTACAGAGTCAGTCTATTGCCTCCAATCATCTGGGTCCTTGTTTTACTGACCTCGGAAGGACAGAAGGCTGAGTCAGCCTTGAGCTGGTCAGGATCGAACTGCTGGCAGTCAGCAGTGAGTTAGCCTGCAATGCTGCATTCTAACCATTGAGCAACAATGGCTCTTACAGAATACTTACAGAACTGTCTATGCCCAGGCTAAGGAGCATAATAAAAAACACAATTGCCCAAAACGTTGATCCATTGAGGGTTGAAATAGCTTCTGGATAAAGGATGAAAACCAGCCCAGCTCCTAAGAAACAAGAACATTTGGGTTTCCTGATTTTATAAACTTAAGATATTAAAACATGCATTTCCCGATTTTATAAACTTAAGGTGTATACACTTTAATCAATGTAAACGCGGCTAACCATTCTGCACTGTCACTTCTCCTTGCCTTGATCAGGCTGAAGACACAGAATAGCTTTTGTTGTTGTAATATTGTGACTGGTCAATAGGTGTCACTATGTCCCACCCTTCGGAAGTCATCCCATAAGATTTTATTTTTTTTATTTTAATTTTTTGCTTATTTTTTTAAAGAAAGAAAGAAAGAAAAGAAAGAAAGAAAGAAAGAAAGAAAGAAAGAAAGAAAGAAAGAAAGAAAGAAAGAAAGAAAATAAATATAGAGTAAGACCCACAAGCAAGATTCTCCGAAATTTAATTCAGAGGACAGGTATCTCTTCTACATTTTCAGACACATCTAGTTTGTTTAACCAAGCACTCTTCTTATAGCACAAAGAAGAGAATTTTATTTTTTTTATTTTTATTCATATTTATATCCCGCCCTTCTCCGGAGACTCAGGGCGGCTTACAGTTTTTGGGATACAACCCAATGCACTCAGCAATAGCCTTCATTCCATTGTATATGCCTGCTTATTACTAAGCGGCATTTTTACAAAGTCAGCTTATTGCCCCCAACAATCTTGGGTCCTCAATTTACCTACCCCAAGAGGATGGAAGGCTGAGTCAACCTTGAGCCTGGTGGGATTCGAGCCTGCAATAATTGCAGGCAGCTGGAGCTAAGTGCTAGGCTATTAACAGCCTGCACCACCAAGGCCCTAATAGATGAATAGATCTATTAAAATAGATGAGCCAATGGATAATTCAGTGATAACAGATAACAGATAACTCAAGTTGGAAGGGACCTTGTAGGTCATCTAGTCCAAACCCCCAAGCGGGAGACCCTACACCATTTCTGACAAATGGCAGTCCAATCTCTTCTTGAAAGTCTCAAGTGATGGCGCTCCCACAACTTCTGAAGGCAACTTCTGTTCCATGGGTTGATTGTTCTCCCTGTCAGAAAGTTTCTCCTTATTTCCAGGTTAAATCTCTCCTTGTTCAGTTTCCATCCATTATTCCTTGTCTGACCTACAGGTGCAGTGTTTTTGTTTTTGTTTTTAATGGGAAACCATTCATGGAACAGATGGGGTTGTATGGAAGAAACCTCCTTACCTTCTGTAGCCACATCTTTAATGCTGACTTTGTATATATGAGCCATGTAGCCCAAGATAGAAAAAATTGCAAAGCCAGAGATGAAGCTGGTGACACAGTTGATTGTACTAGTCATTAGTGCATCCCTAAGAGAATGAAAAATTGAGAGAGAGAAAGAGGATAATAAGGAAAAGGCATTTTAAATACTTTTAAAGGGGGAAAAAAGGCTGGGTTCAGTGACTGTCATGCCCCTGTTGGAGTCTGACTTCGAGGGAGAGGAGGAACAGCCGACAGGGAGTGGAGGTGTGGCTCCAGAGGTTGTGGAGGAGGCTGGGCAGAGGAAGAACCAGGCCCATCCCCTCTCCATCCTAGGGCACACAGGGAGGAGAGGATAAGGGAGAGACGTGAAAGCCATGGTCTATGGGGGAGGAAAGGGCCTTGATCCTCTTCATGGGCTGCAGCTGTGAGAACTGGATAAGAGGACGGATATGTGTATGGGCCAGTGCTGGAAACAAAGCATGGAAATATTTCTAGTCTGTCGTTCCCCTCTGAGTTTGGCATCCTTCCCAGTGTGTGTTCCAATATCTGTGGACGTCTTCAAGCCCTTATCTTGCCCGGTTCCCTTAATTGTATCAGTGTGGTTTGTGTTGTTTTTACTCTTTATAATTTATAGGTATTTTTAGTTTCAACGGCATTTCCTTCTTTTCGTAACTGCTTGTGGGAGAGTTTTTTGTCTCCAATCAAGGATATTTGGAGCTTTGAAGCCAAGTGAAGGAATAAAAGGGGCTTCACCTGTTTTCGTGACTGTGTTTATTTTGTATCCCACCCTGGGTCATCACAATGACATTTTTGTAGACCCACAAGCAAAACTGAAATAGATGAATCTATATATCTATATTTATATCTATGTGCTATATATTTCTCCCTTTTTTTCCTCCACCTTTCCTAACATTTTTGAGGCCAACCTGGTATTTATGACATCGTAGACAAATAGGATTTGAATTCTGGATTAGTTTGTCAGGCAGTATTCAAACACCGGGCTAAAGAAGAAGCAAGAATTGCGAGTGAAGTGAAGAACAACTAAGATCTGGGATAAAATATTATTTTCATTTTAAAAATTTATTTTACTTCATTTTATTTGCTTTGATTTCAGATTATTTTTGAATCCATATTCAAAAAGCCTGATCCATTAAAAAAAAAGTATCTTGCATTAACTAGTCTCAGCAGCAATTTGGAACTGAGCCGATTAAACAAGTAAAGTCCAAATCTTTGCACTTGCCTGAGAAGCAAATTTGTTTGAGGGTTAAAAAAAAGTGTTTCTTTTTTCCAAAAGAGAGCAAATTTACTCTCATTTGGCAAGGAAAGAGAAACACTAGCAAAACCCCAGAAGGCACATTGAATGATCACCAAACAAGTTAACCCAGTTGGGAAAAATGCCTTAATATCTTGTATCTTTTCTTTTATGTACACTGAGAGCATTTGGACCAAGACAAATTCCTTGTGTGTCCAATCACACTTGACCAATAAAGAATTCTATTCTATTCTATTCTATTACGAGAATCTCGTACTTCCTTCACCAGATCTTGGGTGAAGTTGCCTTTTTATTTTTCATGTATGTTTTCAAATGTTGCATGGTAAATTTACTCCAATTACACCGGAAATGTTTCATTTCTCTCTCCTTTTCTTCAAAGGCCTGCATCCTAGTGATTGGCTACAATTAATGGCAATCTGATGCCAAAGGCAGATGGCCTGTCATTAGGATAGATGTGTATGATTAGAGGTGTCACGACTGTTGCATGATGCACATCTCAAGTGACCCAACCAAATTGTAATCAAAAGGAAACTATCAGGGTGCTAAAACAAAAACATGCATCCAGTTCTGCATAACAGGTGCAGGAGCTGATCTCACCACCAAATAAACCCAACAATGAAAATACTTAGTTTGAATGAGATTTGGGTTTGCATATCCACCCACCACAAATGTCTAGCCTTTCCCTCACCCATATTTTCTTCTAATGTAATGGAAAAGAAATGGCTTATGATTCCTCACCTTGGGCAGATCTTTGGGGTTTGAAGTTTTGGTGGAATAATGTTCTTCAAATCTCATAGTTATGGGGTAGGGGAAAGGGGATGTGTCTAATCAATCAGAGAACAGAATAACAGAGTTGGAAGGGACCTTGGAGGTCTTCTAGTCCAACCCTCTGCTCAAGCAGGAAACTATACACCATTTCAGACAAATGGATGTCCAGTCTCTTCTTAAAAGCCTCCATTGATGGAGCATCCACAGCTTCTGAAGGAAAGTCATTCCACTGGTTAATTATTCTCACTGTCAGGAAATCTCTCCTTATTTCTACCTGGGATGTCTCCCTTGATTAGTTTCCATCTGTTGTTTAGCACCCTTTCCATCCTTTTGTGGTTTACAGTCTTCTTTTACCTCCATGAAATCCCAAGGCATGGCATTGTGAGGCAGATTCTCCCATGAGGCTTCCTTAGATCAGAAATGGTGAGTGATGATGATAATGAACTGAACTCCATTTGGTTGTGTCCGACTCTTGGCAATTTTGTTGGCCAGCTCTCTCTCCACATCTTCTGATCTTGCACGACTTCTTGGAATTGTTCTATGCTCTGGCTCAGGGGTTGCCAACCTTTTGGACCTCAGAGACCACCAACCTCATAATTTTAAATCCTGTGGACCAGAGACCCTGGGAAAATCCCCCAAAAAGTCTGCAGGAAAATTCCCCACCTGTTTTATCGATCATTCTTTATTTGGGATCGCAGGATACCATCTCCAGCTCCATTCTCAGGCAGGGGAGAGAGAGAGAGAGACTTTTGCCTTCATGCAAGGAAAGCAGCAGAAGCAGCAGAAGTCTTTCTTTCTGTCCCGCAAACTCTGCCAGAAATTAGTCTTTGTGAGACTTGTCGGTGCAGCCTCTTGGAGCAGGAGGCCTTGCAGGGTCCCAAAGACTCATTTCTGGCAGAGTTTGGGGAGAAAGAAAAGACTTTTGCTGCTTTCCTTGCATGCAGCCAAAAGCAGAAGAAGAAAGAAGTGGAAAGAAGCAGTCCAATGGCCAGGCGAGGTGCGTGGGGCGAGTGGGGCAAGTTCCCCTCTCTGCCCTTTCCCCCCCTCCCTTCACTACCTTGTGTTGTTTGCAATGCAAGCAACGCAAGCCTTGTGTTCCCATGGGCCATGTGGGTGGTGCAGCCTTGTGTTCCCATGCAGCCTGGATTAATTGCTTTGGGGGCTGCTTTGGGGATGACATATCTCTGTAGACCACCAAAATTTTCTCAGGACTACCAGTGGTCCCCAACCCACTGGTTGGCGACCACTGCTCTGGCTGGTGTCAGCTTTGATGGTGTCCAGCCACCGTGTTCTCTGACAGCCTAGTTTCCCTTCGGTGCACTCTTATTTTCTAGGTAATGTTGCCTTACATGAAAATAGTTTTTTTTTTTAAAAAAGGCCAATAGAAAGATTAAAGATATGCACACAATTAAACCAGCAAACTTACCTGTAACAATTGTTGTGGAACTCATTGTAGCTTGCAAAGGCAATTAAGACACCAAACCCAGCTCCTAGAGAGTAAAATATCTGGGTGGCAGCATCAATCCATACCTACATAAAGAGAATTAATGGTTGAATGCATTTTTAAGGCACTTGTTTGTTTTTGCGTTTGTTAAGGCGCAAGAAAAATGGGACAAGAATACAGGTTGAATACAACCATTGGTTTGGTAACTGCTCGAAGTCACAATGTCACTGAAAAAAAGTTGATTTATGACTGGTCCTCGCACTTAGGACCATCGTAGCATCCCCCATGGTCGTGTGACCTAAATTCAGGTGTTTGGCAGTGTTCCAGGGTCACGTGATTGGCAACTTTCCCAGCCAACTTCCAACAAATGAAGTCAATGGGTGGGTGGGGAGCCAGGTTTGCTTAATGACTGTATGATTCACTTAACAACCACAGTAATTTGCTTAACAACTGTGGCCAAAAAAAAAAGGGTCGTAAAATCAAGCATGAGTCATTTAACACTGCCTTGCTTAGCAATGGAAATTCTACTCCCAATTGTGGTCATCAGTTAAGGACTACCTAGTTCAGAAATTTCAAAAACTACGACGAAGCTTTGGAGTAAACCTGAATGGTTGACTTTAGACCATTTTCTCCCAGCTCAATGATTCTGCAGCTTAAGCTCATGACAGGCCAAAGTCAACAAAGGCATAAATAAAGAGAAGAAATCTTCTCTGCTGATAATTTACACCAAAACGTTCCCTCCTCAACTGTTTACTCTGCACTAATGCTATTTACTTACTTCACCAGGGACCTGTCCTGCCCAGGGTGACTGTCGCAAACTATTTTTACTTAACTAAATGTTTTTACAAGGAGTGCCAGCCAGCCAGTCGGTCTCCCCTCTAAGTTCCAGTGTCGCCTTGCTATGAACGTTGCTCTGGCACAGGGGCAGCGTATGATGCTTGCTTGCACATAATGAATTATAGATTTATAGTCTAAGGAAAAGAAAACAATTGGAGAACATCCACAGACACCAAGATGTTTGCAGGAAGCTCCTTCTGGGGAACAATGGCACATAAGCCACTCACTCTTCCTGGCTGGGCAGACTTAATTTGGGAAGCAACTGCTTCTCCTTCTTGTGAAGATGACATTCAATTTCAGACATCAGACTCCTGCTCTGCTAATGTTGCTTCCCTGCTGGAGGTTCCCTGAAAATACGACCCCCCACTTCTACAGAATCCATCATCAATTGCTTAGTTGAGATACCTTCAAGCATAAACGGCCATTCCTCACCACAAGAATGCCAGAACGACAAGATGTGGAACGCGATGTCACAACACACACAAGCTTTCATACTTGGGCTACAACATTGCACACAAGAACTTAAAAGGCCAGAGTTTGCAACACAATATTGGGATGTGTGTTTCATCATTTGGCCCCTTTGCTCCAACCATGGAATGAGCTTCTGTCCATTCAAGATGTTATGCATCATCATTCTCTTGATAACTTTAAGCAACTGAAGACATAGAATAACAGGGTTGGAGGTCTTGTAGTCCAACTCTTTGTCCAACCAGAAGACCCTCTACCATTCTGGACAAATGGCTGCCCAGTCTGTTCTTGAAAACCTCCAGTGGTGGAACTCCCACAATTTCTGGAAACAAGCCATTCCATTGATTTAATCCTTCCCAGCATCAGCAAATTTCTCCTTAGTTCTATGTTGAATCTGTCTTTGATAAGCTTCCACCAGAAAGGTGGTCTTCAGCAGGTTTTGACTAGTTCTGGAGAACCAGTAGCGAAAATTTTGAGTAGTTTGGAGAACCGGCAAATATCTGACTGGAGATTTTACAGTATCCTTCCCCTGCCAGGCCCACCAAGCCACGCCCACAGAACCGGTAGTAAAAAAAATGTGAATCCCACCACTGGCTTCCATCCATTACTTCTTGTCCTTAAGTGCTTTGGAGAATAGTTGAACCCCTTCCTCAAATCCTGGAAGACTCTATCTAATTTCACCCCTAGTCCTTCTCTTCATTAGACTAGACAATAAGGTTGCCTGAGAGATTATTATCCAAACTAGAATTGGAGAGGTTCATATTTTAATGCAGACTGTCATAGTTACTTCTGAAATACTTTGTTGGGATTTTCAAACCAATAAACATAAATAAGACATCTTTAAATCAAGCTGGGTTTTTAATATGATATTTGATAATAATAAGTCAATGATTGTAGCTACAGATCTCATGAGGAGACCAAATGTTCAAAGGAGAACATTGGTGGTGTCTTCATGAGAACCATAAGTACAATCATATCTGGTACGGGAATCTAACAACTGAGAGAGCCGAAAGTAGGAGGGGAGAAGACTTACTTGAGCTTCTCTCAATCGTCCAAAATCGATGTTGAGATAAGCCTTGATTCCCTCATATGCACCAGGCAAAGTTAGCCCATGGATTAGCAGCACAGACAGCACAACATAAGGCAACGTCGCAGTTATCCATACAACCTGTAAGGTCAACACATTAAAACAATAGGATCCATCCATCAACAGTAAATGTTGATTAAAAATGCAAGTCTCTGTTAGGAACACAGAAAGCTGTTATCACTTGAACCAGATTATTTGTTTTGCCTTGTCTAGTATGGTTGATATGGGAGTCTCCATGGCTTCAAAAAAAATTTACCTTCCATAATTTATCCTGCATTATATCCAAGATAGCACACCATTTGCACCACTTGAATAAATCATATCTGGTGTAGAGTTAGCATATCTGGGATATAAAAGTCATGATATTCACTTCATACCTGTTAAGAACATTCTACCAGCATTGATGTCTAGGGAGATTTTCAACCATTCAGGTCATGGTTGTTAAAAAAGTGCTTTTTCCAAAAGGCAGTTGGACTTTCTTGGGTTTTTTCTTTCTTTCAAGAACAGTTAGAAGTAAAGAACCTTCTTGGATGAGAAGCGAAATGTTTTCAAAGATTTAAAAAAACCAAGGAAGTCCAGTTGCCTTTCAGAAAAAGCATCTTTGGGACTTCCACTATTGAGTGGTCATCTGGACTTTTGACCAACTTGATCTGGTAATCCTAATTTACTAGGAAAATATCTATCATTGGTATTGTATATTATGATAATCCCATACTGCTTCTGGATATCCAAATGGAATCAAAACAACACATTTTTTAAGTTTTAAGTTAAAAAACAAACAAATATTTCCTACCTTTCCAGAGGTCTTCACCCCTTTCCACAGGCTGAAAAACAGGATTATCACTACCACTAAGAGACACAGCACCAGCTGCCACCGAGGCTGGCCAATTTCATGAATCCCACGGCTAATTTGCAAAACTCTCCGCCTATCCAAAGAGAGAAGAGGAAGAATTAGATCATCTCATATAGTGGAGAATGTGACTGTATCATCCTGCAGCAGAAGTACCACCTACTTCAAACTGGGATGAGCAAAATCATGTTCAGAATCAGTGCTTGCCTTTTTGAGAGAAACGGAAAATAAAACAACAGGAAGTGACATGTCATTCCATTGACAAAGTTTCCAAAGAGGAGGAATTTCCCCAGAAATAGTTCCAAGAAGTTTAGGATAGTCCATACATTGATCTGGATGCTACAAAGATCACCACCGGTGTTAAATCCAGTGAATTGTGGTCTTTTCCACTAAGATCTGTGTTGGGATTCAGCCAGTTTGCACCAGTTCTGGAGAACCGGTTGTTAACTTTCTAAGCAGTTTGGTGAACTGGTTGTTGGAAGAAATCATTAGGGCAGAGAACTGGTTGTTAAATTATTTGAATCCCACCACTGACTAAGATGTCTGTACAATTTGTAAAGTTCTGAAGCACAAGTAAATACCCAGGAGATTTGCTTAATGTAGAACTAAGGCAACAGAAAACAAATCTTCTGCATAGATATCTTCTACCGCAGGGATTCTCTTCAGTTAAGGAGGTTAAATATGAAACTTACATTTAGAAGTCTCAAAGCCACTTTTCTTTCCTGCTTTTTTCCCTTGAAAACATTTAGCTTCTCATCCAAGAATCTTTGTCAGTTCTTCACTGAAGAAGAAGTTTCTTGGATGAGAAAATGAAACATTTGCAAGGAAAAAAAACAAGAACTCCTTTGGGTTTTTCCTTGAAAACATTTTTCTCCTTATCCAAGAGGCTTCTTCAGTTCTTCTTCTTCACTGAAGAAGCTTCTTGGATGAGAAGTGAAATGTTTTCAAGAGGAAAAAAAACAAGAAAGTCCAGTTGCCTTTTGGAAAAGTGTCTTTGGGACAATCATGAGCTGGATGATTGAGAATCTCCATAGAAATTCGGCATTGAGAAGATGTTATTCCTGGCCAGTACACTGGGACTCAAATCCTACACGGGGATCCTAAGCAAAGGGTCTCTGCATCCCAAATAATCTTTGTTGGGTGGCATTGCTTAAGAATATATCTTAAAGGTAGACAAAATCCTCCAGCATTTCTAGAGACACAACAGGGTTCTTTCAAGAATGCATCAGAATGATGTTCAAAGACTTTGATAAGCAAGACTTGATAAGTCTTGCTTATCAAGCAAGGATAAGCAACAAGGATGGGTCTCTTGTTGTCTCCCTGTGGTGGGCTCTATTTCTCTCTGTGACCAACACTGAAAGCATACTCTTTAGGAAGTGAAGCCTAAACAGGAAGCAGAATTTAAAAGAACATGACGTGCCTTCATGGGTTGGACTGCCTTTGTTTTTCCTATCATGGTCTTTAGGATGGAGCCAGAAATAATAAACCGAGACGCTCGGCTCCAAAACAGAGAGGACAGGGGTCTACAGATCTCAGGCATCCATTTAGCAAAGTCAGACCTCAAAGTCAAAATATTTCCAAGGAACATTCTCATCTTAAGGCAGTTTTGGATAACCTTTTCAGAAGGCATGAAGCTATCTATGGAGCACCATCACAGGTTGAATGCCAGGCTATATACTCATTATTCTCTGATATGTCATTTCTTCTCATTCTGTTATTTTTGGACAGCTTTCTCCCTTCCTCTCTTTCTGTCTGTCTGTCTGTCTGTCTCTCTTGCAATCTCTCTTCCACTCTCACTGGTCTCTCTCTCTCTCTTCTAATTTTTGATTTCAAAAAGGGATCCGCAAAGCATGGTAAACAAACAAAACATCATCATGAAGAAAAATAAGCAAAACCCGAAACCGAACAAAGCAAACAAGCCAGAAATGACATAAGACTCAAGGAACACATAAATGCATCTGTAGATATAAATACATTTCTTTTTGAAATTTCTCAGGCATTTTCTTTCTCCCACCATGAAAGACTTTCTAGCTTGTTGATTTGCTCTTTCTTGGTGGAGTATCCAAAGTGACTTTATAGCTGGAGGTAATGGGAGATGTTACTTAGGGAGTTGCTTTGTGTTACTCAACGCTGACTTTCAAAATCTACCTGGGAACATTTTGTTATGATGTCTCCCCTTGGGGATTTAATGGAAACCTGGGAAGCTGCAAGGATTAGAGAGATGAGGTCCACAAATCTCTCCCTAACTATTTCTGTAATTCAGGATTCTGGCAGTTACCCCAATTAAATCATGAGTCTCGAGCCAAACTTCCAAAATTTCAAAAGGATTTATTGGGAGTTAACATGTCCAGCACTGCCTGGGTGTAGCTGACTCTGAGGCACATCATTCATTGTCACCCTTGACCCTGGTTTCCCCCCCAGACTCTCTGGGTGTATCATAATTCATATTCTCCAATGGGACACATCCATAGCCAAGAGTCATCAATCATGCTCTCCAGTTAGAATTTTGCACAGCAGAAACTTCAGTCACCTAGTTACTGTCTTTAAAAAACTATTTATGGAATGCACTTTCGATTTCCAAGCTGCTGCTTTCCCCCCTCCCTTTCTGTTGGCAACTCTAAAAAGACCATAGATAATCCTACAGAATGTTTCTCAATCTTGAAGTGTGGACTTCAAGCTGATAAGTCAGCTTGACACATGTTCAGTGAATTTGGCTTCCCTCTTGACTTTGCTTGTCAGAAGGTCTCAAAAGGGGAACCCACGATGGGATATCGCAACTGTTATAAATACAAGTCAGGCACCAAGCCTCTAAATTTTTGGTCACGTGAGCATGGGGATGCTTCAATCATCGTAAGTGTGAAAACTAACGGACTTCCGGGTTGAGCCTTCTTGCTAACGGGCGGCGGTTTGCGATCGTCTGTGACCGCAGCCCGGCTCTTGCGTTGGAGAGCTCCGATCCTTACGGCTCGGGGCTGAAGCTGCCTCGGAGGGGCGGCGGAGAAAGGGAAAGCTGCCAGCCAGAGTGAGGGGAGCCGCATCTCCCCCCTTTTGGGTCTGGTCTTTTCCCTCTGAAGATGACAAGAAGCGGTGGTCAATATGGCAACCTCGAAGAGAAGGTCTCAACTGGACTAAGATCGATGCAGGAGGAAAGAAAGAAGTTGACAGCAGAGGAACCAGGAGTATCGGATGGTAAGATCAACAAAGGCACCCCGGGACTAAGATAAAGATGAGTTTTTAAAAAAAGAAGAAGCAGCGCAGTGTCAAGTGAAGGAAAAAATAATAAGTAAAATATCTTTGACAGCTATAAGGGGCTTTGAACTGGGAAAGGAAGAAGCCAGCATAAGAACTTAAGTTTGGGGCTCAAAAAATCCTGAATATTAAAATAAAAGGAAAGGGAGAAGATTTCGTGTAACAGAAAGTGCCACTTTGTGGATAAAAATTGGAATTTAAAGAAGAAGGAAAATATCTTGTTCCTTTGTGAATTGGAGTTGTTACAATTTTAAAGAGACACTGAAACAAAAAAGCAAGATCCATAGAAGGTGAAAGTTTGAATTAAAATAAAAGACAGACTGCTGGATTAGTTGGTGATATTGATATAGACTCTGGACTTGGGCTAAGATCTTAGAAAATTTAAAGAGGAAGAAATAAGGAAAATAAAACTTTGGTGGCCATCCAAGGAATTAAAATGGAATTTAAAAGTATGAAAGAACTGCTACAGGAAGTGACTGAACTAATTTGGCTCGTTGCAGAAGACATGGGCATGGAAATGGCGAACAAAGAACAAGAAGAAGGAATCTTGGAAAGGGAGGAGCCAGCACAAGGGAAAGCCATTTTAAAGAGACAATTAACAAAGATTAATACAAATAAAAGGAAAGGAAGGGTGGTTAAAAAACAAACCTAAGTAAAAAAGAACATTTATGAAATTAGGCATGCTAGAAAGGTCAGAAGAGCAGAAAGGCAAAAGAAAGAGGATTCAAATTGGATGGAGAAGGGATATAGCAGGATAAAAGGAGAGGAACAAGAAACAAGAGCAGAAGATAGAGAAATAGGAATATATAATGAAGAAAGAAACTTGTTTACATAGAGATAATGGTTAATGTATTAAGAAGGGGGTTCTGCATGGAGAAGAGGGGTAATAAGAATATATTGTAATCATAAAATGTAAAACAATAGAGGGGTTACTGACAATTTTATTAGATGAAGGTTACACTTTTACTTTTTATTTATAAAAGAAAGGTAAATGTTGATTAGATAAATTGAATTAACTGAAATGATTTTTGAAGATGTTTAAAACCAGATTTGTCAGTAACCAAGGTTAGTTATTTTTACTATTATTTTGGAACTATAAACAAATTTTAGGGGATATGTGTTGCAGAACCCGATTGAAAAGAGATATAATGTTATGTAGCTTTTCTTTTCTCTTTTTCTTTTATTCTATCTTTTGCTTTAAAGGGAATGATTATTACTATGTTAATATGTTAACCACTGAGGTGTCACTTTCAAAGTAGTAAAGGGGGGCAAGTCTAGGTTTTCTTTTTATTCTTTTTGTGTTAAAGCTTGTATTGATTTAGAATTATGGAGAGAATATGTGATGAAAGGGCAAATCTGACGGATAAAAGAAATATGTAAATGATAAAAGAGTATTAACAATGTGAAGATAGTTAAAGGATAGATATGGACAAACTTTATTTTCTATATGATGGGCAAACATATTGTTATTTTTAAGATATATAAATATTTAAAAATATTTACAACTAATTTGAAATGAAATGGGGGTTATACAGATTGAGATTAAGATTTGAGACTAGGATTAATTTGTTTGGCCCTTTGTTTGCCAAAAAACGGAATGGAAGTAAAAATGGGATAAAATAGGAAGTTAAATGTCAAAAATGAATATAGAACTATTGTCATATTTGCATGTAAAAGTGATGACCCAGGAATATGCTGTCTACTGAAAAGAGCCTTATTTGAACCGTTAAAAATTGAATAAAACTTGTTTTAAAAAAAAGTGTGAAAACTAACCAGGGCATACAAAACCTTTGCTAGAGCAATACTCGAATACAGCTCATGTGTCTGGAATCTGCACTGTATATTGGACATTAATACAATTGAGCGAGTCGAGAAGTATTTCAAGAGAAGAGTCGTCCATTCCTCTGCTCGCAACAGAATACCCTACACCACCAGGCTTGAAATTTTGGGCTTGGACAACCTTGAACTACGCCACCTACAGTTGGACTTAAGCGTAGTACACAAAATTGTCTGCTACAATGTCCTACCAGTCAATGACTACTTCAGCTTCAACTGCAACAATACAAGAGCAAACAACAGATACAAACTCAATGTAAACCACTCCAAACTTGATTGCAGAAAGGACAACTTCAGCAACAGAGGGGTCAATGCCTGGAATGCACTATCTGACTCTGTTGTTACATCCTTAACCCCCACCCCCACTCCTTTACCCTTAAACTATCCACTATTGACCTCACCCCATTCCTAAGAGGTCTGTAAGGGGCATGCATA
This sequence comes from Naja naja, assembly GCA_009733165.1. Lineage (NCBI taxonomy): Eukaryota > Metazoa > Chordata > Lepidosauria > Squamata > Elapidae > Naja > Naja naja. The sequence continues at coordinate 21,967,138 of CM019161.1, read as the reverse complement.
AGTGCACAATTGTGCCTAACATCCCTGTCCTATTATCCCCATTTATTCGTACCTCTTTCCTGTATTCATACTCATGTTTATTCTTATACCTATTATCTTGTAAGCGATTGACATATCAAATCAAATCTAAATAAATAAATAAATAAATAAAAAATGGTCATACGTCACTTTTTTCTCAGACCTTTGAACTGACACTAAATGAGGTGTTGTAAATTGAGGCCTACCCATACACCCCCACCCCCCAAAAATGGAAAATGCTGAAATAGATCCAGGAATGATAGAGAGTGTAAAACCCTGAAGTGCTTCAGACTTACTCGTAAAATTCAGCAGCGGGAGTATTCTTGAGCTTGGAGCTAACGTTGAAGAATACAGAATTATTGGCTTTGGGGTCGGTGCAGTTGGGGGTGTTCCAAGGATCATTGCAATGAACCCAGGGAAGCTCACCAATAGAGAAGGAGGCAAACAGGTAATAGAGAGACCAGGCAATGATAACATTGTAGTAGAAGCCAACGTAGAGTGCTATGAGGATCACAGCGTAGCCCACACCTAAAGACAAAGGAAAAAGAGAACTTGGTCACCGAACTTCGTTGGGAATCATCTCATTCATGACATCATTGCTCTCTGGCCCCAGGCACCAATATGACACAGAGTTATTGTGGTTCAGTGTAAGGAACAGGATCTCTACTGTACAGTGTTGGTTCACCTGGAAGAATTAAGAATCTGGCACTCTAAGTAGCCATAGCACTTAAACTTATATACAGCTTCATGGTGTTTTACAACCAAGCTCAGAGAACACCAAGGACCCAGAGTCCTCCTCCTCCTCCTCTTCCTCTTCCTCCAACACCACTTCCTTCTAGCACTGATGATGTTCCTTAGTTGGGTCATGAAACGTTTGCAAGAAAATCACCAAGTTCAAGACAGCAACAAGGTCCCCACAGTTCAACCCCAAGCTACAAATATTCTGTTCTATTGGTACATACATAAAGGCTCAGATCTCCTTTAACCCGGACACCAAACCACTGACTGATAGCTGAAACATCTTCGGTACCCCAAATAGGTTGAAGACTTTAGATTTACCTTTAAACAATGGGCAGATTTTCCATACTGTAGCAGCCCCTTCTCTATTATACTGGCCTAAAGCAAGCTCCATATAAAACAAAGGCATTCCTGCAATGATGAGGAAGAGGCTGTAAGGGATGAGGAAGGCACCTGGAAAGACAAAAATAAATACAGATGAAAGAACTGCTGGCTTGCATTCTTACACATTAAACTCTTTTTTTTTCCAGAGGAGGATTGCATTAGAGAATTTGCTTGGAGTTTCTTTGTTTCAGTTGTTTTTAAAGTCGTCTTAGATCACAAAGAAGCAGCTGTTGCAGAAACATAGAAAGGAAGAGTATTTAGAATATCCTTGTTTCTTTTTTCTAGACCTAGCCTCTTCATCATTCCCTACTTCTACGTCTTCTCTCTCAATATATTTCTGCTGTTATTGCAATGTATGTGAGAAAGAAAAAGAAGAAAGAAAGAAAGAAAGAAAGAAAGATAGAAAGAAAGAAAGAAAGAAAGAGAGGGGGGAGGGAGGGGGGAAAGGAGGGAAGAAAGGAAGGAAGAAAGAAAAGAAAAGAAAGTCCAAGTAGCAAATTCAGCCAGAACTATGGCTTCAAAATCGCTTTGCCCATTAATTCTCATTTCCACCAGCCTATTAATGGAGACTCTATCTCTACTGGGATAGAGTATTTAGTATCTACAAAGATACTAGAGGAACAGGATGTGCTAACATCAGAGTGAGGGAATGAAGGATCTTTTGTGGCTGTAGATCACATGTCCCAGGTTGGCTGAGGACAACAATATGGGTTGGAGCAAGCCATCAGCAGACTGAAGGCATTCTCTGCAGATATGGCTGTCAGTGGAAAACCTGCCATTTTCCCCAGGTACCCCCTTAAGCGCCACCAAATGTTCAAGATCTTACAGTCCAAGATACTCCAGATTCAGCTCAGATTATCCTGATTTCCAAGTTCTCTTCCTCAATCCAAGTACAAACGCAGTGTAGTCCTTTTCTGACTATTCAATGATTTGTTTGCTAAGCTCTGTGCACTCAGACAAAATTCAATTAAATGAGCAGTATTTCCCATGCAGGTTATAGGATGTGAATTTTGATTTTGCTAATCTATCTCTCTCTCTCTCTTTCTCTCTCTCTCTCTCTCTCTCTCTCTCTCCCTCCCTCCCTCTCTCTCTCTTCTCTCTCTCCCCATCCCTCTGTCCTTCCCTCCTCTCTCTCTGGTGTGTGTGTGTTTAATTGTATGGCTACATTGGAGTGACAGCTCCAGAACTGAACAGAGTAAATTCATCAGCAGCATCCCTGGGAAACCAAATGCATTTCCCATCAGGATACAGCTAATTTAAATATCAAAGTGTAGCTACAGCTAATGGGAGATGTTCAAGTTCAAAGAAAATAAGTCTGGACAGATTTAATTCATCTGTACTGTACATGAGGAAGGAAGGAAGGAAGGAAGGAAGGAAGGAAGGAAGGAAGGAAGGAAGGAAGGAAGGAAGGAAGGAAATCTGCAGGATGTGTTCAAATAAGTCAAAGGAAGGAACAACCAGATGACCACCAAGATATTCTATTTTTGTTTTCCAGGAAAGTATCAAGTAAAGAAAGTTCTGGTCACCATAATACAAAAAAATAAATAAAGTTGAGTTCCTAGAAAGAGAGCAGAGAAGAGCAACAAAGATGATCAGCGATGTACAGGATGAGTTGAACAATGGACAGCTAAGAAAACTGGGTATATTTAACCTAAGGAAGAAAAGGCCTAGAAGAAATCTGATAGCATCTTCCAATACTTGAGATGTTATCATAGAAGAAGGAGTTGGATTTGTTCTCTAAAGAGTTGATTTGTTCTCTAATCAAAAACGTCATAAAAAAAGCTCAAAAAAGCCAACTCAGAAAGCTCAAACTGCCCAAGGAGCTGCTGATACAGTTCTACAGAGGAATGATTGAGTCTGTCATCTGCACCTCTAGAACTGTCTGTTTTGTTTCTGCAACCCAACAAGGCAGACACAGACTCCAGAGGATAATTAGGACTGCAGAAAAAACAATGGCTACCAACCTGCCTTCCATCGAGGACCTGCATACTGCAGGAGTCAAAAAGAGGGCTGGGAAAATATCTACAGACCCCTCACATCCCGGACACAAACTGTTTCAACTCCTTCCCTCAAAACGACACTATAGAGCACTGCACACCAGAACAACTAGACACAAGAACAGTTTTTTCCCAAAAGCCATCACTCTGCTAAACAAATAATCAACACTGTTCAACTATTTACTAAGTCTGCACTACTATTATTATTAATCTTCTCATCACTCCTTATCACCCATTCCCTCCCACTTGTGACTGTGTGACTGTAACTTTGTTGCTTGTATCCTTATGATCTATATTTCCTAGTATGATTTGATTGCTTATTGTACCCTATGACTATCATTAAGTGTTGTACCTGATGATTCTTGATGAATTTATCTTTCTTTTATGTACACTGAGAGCTTTTGCACCAAGACAAATTCCTTGTGTGTCCAATCACACTTGGCCAATAAAGAATTCCATTCCATTCTATTCTTCATTCCAATATTCTGTTCTATTCTATTCTATTCTATTCTATTCTATTCTTCTTATTTTTATTCTATTTTCTATTGTGTTCTTAATTCTATTCTATTTTACTCTATTCTTATTTCTATTCTTATTTCCATTCTATTCTATTCTATTCATTATTCTATTGTATTCATTATTCTATTCATTATTCTGTTCTGCTCTATTCATTATTCTATTCTTCTTATTTCTATTCTATTTTCTATTCTATTCTGTTAATTCTATTCTATTCTATTCTTATTTCTATTCTATTCTTTTGTATTCATTATTCTCTTGTATTCATTATTCTATTCTATTCTATTCATTCCATTCCATTCCATTCCATTTCCATTCCATTTATTCTATTCCTATTCTATTCTATTCTATTCTATCTGAAGGGGGACAAGCTTGTGAGAGGGAGATCCAGTCTGCAATGAAGGAGAAATTTCTGAGAGTAAGAACAATTCGCCAATGGAACAGCTTATCTCAAGAAGTTGTGAGTGCTCCATCACTGGAGGTTTTCAAAAACAGACTGGGCAACCATTTGTCCAGGATGATATAAGTCCTGCAAGCAATGCAGTGGCCTAGAAGGTGGAGGTCTCACATCACAATCAGAAGGCTGTGAGTTCGATTCCAGATAGTGGCAGATATATATATCTCTCTCTCTCTTTCTGCACAAAGAGTAATTATCTGCTGTTCATTGCCAACAGACATCATTAAAAGATAAAACAAGAAACAAAAATATAAGGACTCCTGCCTTGGATGGGGCAGTTGGGGAGGGATGGCTGGAGTAGAAAAACTCCAAGTTCCATTCCAGGCCTATGAACCTACGTCTTTGAGACATCTTGTGTGGCGAGAACTGCAATGACTTAATGCCCCATTTCCCTTCCTGGATTCACCTTCAGCCCTCACTCCTGCATTCCCCACATCGGGAAAAAGGCCTTGCAAAGATGCAAATGACATCCAGCTGCTTTACTTTGATCCTACAATCTCCCTCATATGCTCTGCCCAGCGTTTCCTCCTCTTGTTTTTCCAAACCACGTGATTGGACATCAAAGCATTCATTTGTGTGCTGTAACCTGAAAAAGCACAACTGGGCACAAAGAGAGAGAGTTTTCATCCACACCTCAACGTTTTGGAAGAAGCACTCGGGGACCTCCCCCCCCCAAAAAAAAAGAACACAAAAATGTATTTGTTCTTTCTCCAGCTTAGATTTGGGGTGTGTATGTGTGTGTGTTTCCCCTGTGAAAAAAGAAGAGGCAGCTTTCAAGATTTCATAGACTTTAGCAATGGCTGAACATCTGGCCATATCTTAGAATAGAATAGAATAGAATAGAATAGAATAGAATAGAATATTGGAATAAAGAATAGAATAGAATAATGAATAGAATAGAATAATGAATACCATAGAATAGAAATAGGAATAGAGTAGAATAGAATAGAATTAAGAACAGAATAGAATAGAAAATAGAATAGAAATAAGAAGAATAGAATAGAATAGAATAGAATAGAATAGAATAGAATTAGAATTAGAATAGAATAGAATAGAATAGAATAGAATAGAATAGAATAGAATTCTTTATTGGCCAAGTGTGATTGGACACACAAGGAATTTGTCTTGGTGCAAATGCTCTCAGTGTACATAAAAGAAAAGGTATAACACTTAATGATAATCATAGGGTACAATAAGCAATCAGGTCATACTAGGAAACAGTCAATATAAATAGTAAGGATACAAGCGACAAAGTTACAGTCATACAGTCACAAGTGGGAGGGGATGGATGATAAGGAGTGATGAGAAGATTAATAGTAATAGTAGTGCAGAGTTTGTAAATAGTTGGACAGTGTTGAGGGAATTATTTGTTTAGCAGAGTGATGGCATTTGGGAAAAAACTGTCCTTGTGTTTAGTTGTTCTAGTGTGCAATGCTCTATAGCCCCGTTTTGAGGGTAGGAGTTGAAACTTTATGTCCAGGATGTGAGGGTCTGTAGATATTCTTACCTTTGGACTAAGTTTTTTTTTAATCACAGGAATATGAATAAGCTACTTATATATCACTAAACTATAAACAAACCACAATGCTTATCTCTATACAGTAACTAAGCCAGATCCAAACAAGCCAGCAGTGAATGTCCTACAAGTGATGCAGCGCCTGCTTTTAATCATGATCAATGGATTGTTTACTTTGGGAAGGAAGGTGAAATTTGAATGCTTGGCTTCTAAGCAACGTTTCCTCTTTTTCTCACAGTGGTAAAAGAACATTGTCATGTTATGTTGCTTTTTAACAGAGCAACCAAGTAGTTGAGTAGCTTGGACTTTTTCGATCACTGGGTTCATAAATATTTATTTTTGCAAAAGATTTGGTGCTCCACCTTGTGGTCTGAAGCTATACGTGATGTATATGGGTACACATACAGGATGTAGATGGGTACACATACATTATGTAGATGGGTACACATACATGATGTAGATGAGTACGCACATAGACTTCCAAAGTTATTCCAGCAGCCCATTACATACATGTTGCACACTGAGAGACGTTCTCTAAAATTCTCCAAAAGTTGTGATTCCACCACACTTGAAGGATCCCACATCAGAAAAAAAGGTGCTTCATAAAATAAATGTAAATAATTTGATTGGAGGCTGATGTTCCTCCCTGTCCCTTTTTCACATGTACAGTTGAAACTCTGGTCACGACCATAATTCGTTCCATAACTTTGGTTGCAGCCCGATTTGGTAGTGACCAGAACCTAATTTTGGAAATTTGGTGCTTACAAAAAAAATGGTGCAGAAGGGGAAATTGGCCGTGAAAAAAAAATGTTAATTTTTTGGTTGGAACCCAATTTGGTTGTGGTCAGAAGCATTCATGACCAGAGGTTCTACTGTATATGGACACTGGTGGCACAGTGTTGTATTTAAAATCAAACCACATAGGAATGTCCGTCTCAGGCCAACATCGGTAGACAAGGCATAATGTCATGACGTATTCAAGAAAACTATTCATGAGTTAATGAGATACTAAGATTGTCCTTTGGTGTAACTAGATTTCTAGAAGTAGATCCTGTTAAACAGAACATGACTTCTTCAGTAAGAATAGTTGGCTTTAGCTGAACCTCATGTTGTTGAGGTCAGATACATACAGAGAGACACAAACACACGTATGCACACACACACACACACACACAGAGCTGCGGCTGGGTGTGGGTGTATCAGGCCTCAATTACATGAGAGTTGGGTTCAGTGAGAGCAAGCCACATCCATCCATGAGACCCCAATTAAATAATAGGAGATTCGCCAAGTGTTATGCAGTGGGCAAAACATCAGAAACAAATCCAGTTGTCTCATCACCATGTGATCTCTACATCTCTAAAGCTGCCATCCAACTTTTGAGAACACAAATATATTTTTCTGGCTACCAAGCAAAATGCAAACAGACACACAAACACACACAAAACCTGCATTTTTAGGTTTAGTGTCAAGGTTTCCACAGCTAATCAGTCAACGTGCATCTACCTTTTGCAAAGTTTTCAGAGCTAACTACCTACGTCTCACATCTGTGTTCCATATCATTTGAGATCAATGGTCTTTATTACATACATTCAATTATCCCCAGGCAACTAGGCCATCCAAGCACCATAAAATAGAAGCATTTTGTGCTGCCTAATCTTCTCTGGCAACATGAGAGTTGCCAAACTCTCTGTTCCACCAGGATGGACTGGCAGGTGGCCAGCAAAGCCTACAGACGGTGTCCCTCCAGGTAGCTTGTGGATGAGAGCATGTCAACAGTAGGTTCAGTCCTCTAGAGATTGGCCCTGTCCTTGCTTGTGGTTTTCCAAAGACTTTCCCATCTTTCCCCTCCATGGTGAGACTGTTGCTCTCATCCATCTCCAGACCATTTCTGGAACAAGCTTAAGAGACGACGAAGTGGCTCCAAGGTCCATGTGTCTCTTCAAGCTGGCATGATTTCAGCAGACCTTTAAAACTGTATAATGGTTCATCTCACTTATCTTGGAGGTGAGATCACATGGCTTGATGTCAATGTGATCAGAGGGTGGATGGAGTCCTCTGGGTGAGTTGGAAGACATGGGCTCAGACATTCGTCCAGTTAAAATTTCCAACCATGTCACAGCACTTTTCATTAATACATTCCATCTTTTTCTCCAATAAAATAGTGGAGCTCTGTGTCTTCTGCTCTATTCTACCTTCAAGCGTGGAGTGAAGATGTTTCTGAAACTATGTGGGGAAAGTGACAGGCACAAAACAAGCTCAGGCAACGAAGTCCTCATGGGAATAAGATATCTTCTCTCTCTGTGTGTGTGTCTCTCTCTCCCCTTCCCTCCTTCTCTCTCTCTCTTCATTCTCTCTCTTTTTTCGTTCTCTCTTCTCTCTCTCTCTCTCTCTGTCTTTTGCTGGTTTTCTCTGTTTCTCTTCTTACTCTACATCTTTTGCTCTGTCTATCTATCTATCTATCTATCTATCTATCTATCTATCTATCTATCTATCTATCTCTGAATCTTTTGCCCTCTCTCTCTCTCTCTTTCTGTTTTCTCTGTATGTCTCTCCCCAAGCTTCTACCTCCTTCTGTTTTGGTGTCTTCCCATTTGCTCCTTTATTTCAACTTATTTTAACTTGGGAAGTATCCACACGTAGTATGGCAAAACCAACCCCAGCAAAGCCCAGGCAGAATCTCAAAGTCAAACCAACCCTAGATTTCCTGCAGCACCTGGATTGGGGAGTGTCCTCTCCACTTGTTAATGACACACCCAAAGGGTCCGGCTGAAAAGCCAAATGAGAGAACCCATCACCTTTTTCTATCAACAGTAGCACCTCTAGAAATCCCGACCAGAACATTTGGCAATGATTCAGAAAAGATGCCAAAGAAGGAAAGTCAGATTTAGCTATGGGGACAATGCTCTTTCTGCCCACTGTTCATTCTGGAACAATTCAAGAAGAAACTAACAATAGGCAAACTCCTTAGTAGGGACAAATCTATGGAGAAGCGATCGGCTTAACGTGAGTGTACACGAGATTTACTGCATTATTACATGAGAACACAGAAAGGAACTTCAGAAGCTGTGCTACCAAACACCAGTCCATTTAGTCTGTATTTTTTACCTCAATAAATAAAATGGACTAAAACTCCAGGATTTCAGACTGAAGTTTTCTCATAGTTTTCTCAAGAGAACATGAGATTTTCTGGAGCCGTTGTGGTGAACTACCGTGTTTCCCCGAAAATAAGACCTACCCCGAAAGTAAGACCTAGCACTATTTTCTAAACCTGCCCTAATATAAGACCTACCCCGAAAATAAGACCTAGTGTAAATCTCCAGTTCCAGGAAGACTTTTCAGGGAGCAACCGTGCACCATAAAACACCCCCCTACACACTCACACCCACTATTTGGCACCATAAATATATAAGACCTACCCCAAAAATAAGACCTAGTGTGTTTTTGGGAGCCAAAAAAAATATAAGACAGTGTCTTATTTTCGGGGAAACACGGTACATTCCTCAATTTTCTACTACAGCTGTAGTAGAAAATTCAATTTTCAATTTTCAATGTCATTGTACACATGTTGTGCATTGACAATAAACATTTGTTTGATTGATTGGTGGACTAGCAATAGTCCAGTTTCTTCTTAAACAAAGCCTCATCCCCAGCCTTTTTTTAAATACCAGTCTTTATTTTCCAAGTGGTTGTGCACTTGAGAACAAAACTGGTTGCTGTATAACCTAGAACTGGGGAAGGTTTGCATGTGTGTGTGTGTGTGTTTGTGTGTGTGTTCATTGCTGGAGCCCAATTTTTCCCAAGCCAGCAATTTCCAAAAGTCCCGAATTCTAGCCATGCTGGTTGGAAAACTTGAGAATTGCATCTGGATGGACATTGTTGTAGCCCATTTTCTGGAGGGATTATGCTCAGGGTAGCCACAAAGAACCTTATGCTTTCTCAGAAGAGGACTACAATGTTCTCTGCACAGATGACAGTAGAAGGAAGCGCCTTTAAGCGGAGTCCACAAAGCTCACCACATTCATAAAATTCATGCCAGATTACAACATGGAAGCAGTTAAGATCCCCATCCTTCCTCTGCTTCCCTTCTGGGAGAAAGCTACTTTTGAACCCAGTTCAACATTTTCGGGGCAAACAATCAGAAACAAACTTGGATGCTTCTGGTGCCACCAAAGGAGAAGACCACGGACAATTTGGACTGCACCAAAAGCAAAGCAAATTAAAACAATACCAAAAGCACCCCGGGAGCCCCTTATGGGAGGGAAGAGGCCGAATGACGATGATTGGAGCTTCCATGCTCAGAAGTAGTCTATCTCCATCTCTGCTGTGCATTGCAAGAGAAGTCTAGCTGGCCAGGGCAGGAAGCTACAGAAGTGCCTTTGATCCGAGCTTGCAAAAGAAGCTGGGAAGGAAATCAGGAATAAAGTCTAGCTGAACTTTTAAACTTGTCCTGCTGAGAAAGGTTGTGAGTTTAGAGCCCCAGCGGACTAAAAAGACAAAATCCTTATGGATTTTTTTGCTCTTTGGAAGCGAGGTTCCTTCAAACCAGGGTGCCACCTCTGGGTCTTCAGCCCAGCTCTCCAGAGGAGAGAAGTCACAAATGTGTTCAAAGCCCCCTGTGCGTCCCTCGCAAGGAGAGTGGGCTCTGACCCCCAAGTGTGCCAAAGACACCCATACACACCCGTCCTCCGAAACCAAGAACCCCTAAGCGCCAAAGGAAAGCCAGATGGCCACCTTCCCTTATTCTTCCCTCCGTCTTCCCCATTGAGGTGGAGATGATAGGATGCACCCGACAGGTTTGGGGTGGGTGGGGAGGGCTGCAGATCAGGGAGGGTGAACTCGGACTTACCTCCTCCGTTTTTGTAGCAGAGGTAAGGGAACCGCCAGACGTTGGCCAGGTCCACCGAGAAGCCGACCACGGAGAGTAGAAAGTCGATCTTTTTGCCCCAAGTCTCGCGCTCCTGCAGCGGGGCGCCGGCGGAGCTGTACTCGGGGCCGGCGTGCTCCAGGAGGTGGCTGCTAGTGTATTGCACCCCATTCTGCTCCTTCACCAGCAAGAGCTCCACGTCTTTCTTGGTCGGGGGCGACGGCTGCAGCGCAGAAAGCTCCTCCGCCTGGACCAGAGGTTTGATCATCTTCGCTCTGGAGGAGTGCGAGAGGGTGAGGAAAGAGAGCAACTCAGCGGAGGAAGAGCGGGCGAGGCGAGCGAAAAGCAGGAGCCACTGCTCCGGAGAGCCTCACTCACCAAGAGCGCAGCGCAAAGACGCGCCCGCCAAAGGGAGGAGGGCGCCGGGCAAGCAGAGGAGCGTCCGGGCCAGAGGAGCGTCCTTCCCACCCCAGTCCCCTCCGCCTCCTGAGACCACCACTCGACTCCGGGGAGGGGGCTTTCCAGGTCGGTCGCTTCTCCCCCACACACACACACAAAATCAAGAGCCAGGAGGGAACTGTCCCTCTTTCTCCTCTTAGCCAAGAAAGAGGACAGCCTTCCAACTTGGGGAGCTGCGGAGGACGGAGTGGCGACGCCGCTGTCCTGGTCTAACCCCCCCACCCACCGCAACCCCGTTGCTCAAATCTCAGCAGCGGACTCCCTACGCCCCTGGGCCCAAAGAGGGCAAGTGCGGCGGGTTGTAAGCGACCCACAGCCCTCTCTTATGTCTTCATGGCAGTTCCAACTTCGGCGCGCGGGACTGGGCACGGGATGTCGCTTTCCAAAGGGATCCCAAAAGGTTTCTTTCTCGTCCGGAGGAGAAACTCTGGGCCGGCTCTCGGAAGTCCGAGAATAACTTCTGGGATCCTGAATGGGCCGTTTCCATTTATATATATATGGTATGCATTCAGGTGATTTCCCTTCGGGGGAAAAGGAAAGCGAAGGAAAATCGAGGAATTGCACAAACGGGGACAACGAAGCGGTCCCGATTTTTTTAAAAAGTTTCAGAATCCGAATCAAAGCCGGACAGACTTTTTGTCCAAGCCACACGAGTTGGGTCAAAATTCTCCAGAGCTGCAGGAGTGGGATAAAAAAACCGCTTAAGAGCAATCGGGATTTCCTTTTCAATGGCAGGCTTGGGTGCCCAATTGGATATAATCCGGTTCATATTCTAGAGTTGAGGTGTGGCTTTCAGACACCTGGAATTAATTCTGCAAGCCCGACCAAGTATGTTGGTGCTGTTCCTTTCTCACCTTAGACAGAATCTAAATTTGCAATTCTATTAAGCAGTATTTTCCCAATCTGAGCTGTACACTACCATTTACATGTTTGCGGTATATACAAGTCAGAAAACAATATCAGAACAGAACCCAATGGCTCCAGATTCACCTGGATCAAGGGGCAAGAAACAGTGAAACAATGAAACCAACTTTACTGATATTTTTTTTTAAAAAGAGGTGTATTCCTGCATTCCTTAAAGTCAGTGTAAGTCACTAGAGTTGTATTTTCATCTTCCTTTTTTAATCATCAGTTTCCACGACAGAATGTAAAGTATTCTCCCCACTAAAATTGTTTTTTTAAACCTAAAGCATCCATTTTTGCCTTACCAGACAGGTCCTAGGATCCACATTCAAGCATCCTAGCCATCCAAGGCTAGGTGTAAATCTTTTCATTGTACATATATCTCTTATTTTGCGTTTGGAGTGATCAGAATGTGGCTTCAGACGCTACCCAGGTCTCATTTTGAAATAAACCAATCTGGAATTTCATTTTGTTTCCTTTCCCCTGGCTCAGCTGGGCACAGGCTGGCTAAAGTGTCTTTGGTAACCACACACACATACACACACACACAAAATCCAAAAATACGAGACTAAACAACTTCCAAAACCCTCGTGTGAAATTATGACTAAGGTTATAATTCTTTTATAGAAAGGTCAGGCAGGTCCCAGTGGCTAGGAGGGGAAAACTGCTCCTCAGTTGCTCACACCTGTGTGCAAATCCACACAGAAACACCCCACACATTGTCTGTGGAGTTTCTGCCACCCTCTGGATCTCTTCTGCCTGTTCTCGCTGAAAATCTTCTTCGCTGGCACCACCAGCCAGCTCGCAAAGGCCAGCCAAGATTACGACCTGATCCCAACTTCACATACCTGTCCTGAAGACACCAAAGAGAAGTCTTTACAAAAGACTCACCGTTTAGCCTGTCCCACTATTTCAGGAGATGCTAGAGAGTTGGTCCATTCCCCCAGTTGGAGATGGGGGCAGGCAGAAAGCAGGTGGATGGCCGGACTCCTTTCTGAATGGTCTTTGTCTTCTTCAGGATCAGGAAGAAACTGTAGGCAAGGCACTGGAGAAGCGTATTAAACCTCTCTCCATGATTGAATTACTGGATTGATAAAGCTTCACAGATGTCCTGCCCTGAAGCGAAGCTTCTTCCAAAGAAGGTTTTAGCCTTGGGCATCTGATTCTTTTCCCTGCTTCTCCTAAAGGCCAGTACATCTGATTTCCAAAGCAGGGAAAGAAGAAAGGAGAGGAAGGGAAGAGAAAAAGAAAAAAAAAACTTGGCTCTTCTAGACTTCTTGAATTCTTCCCTTGGTTTCTTTCGGAGTAGATGGCTCTGCTTTGTTTTCCCCTGAGCTTCTGGGAGAATACAGCAGGCTGGTAAATGTAATATCAGCTGCCCCCTCAAGGTACAAAAAGAAAAAGAAAAAAGAAAAAGTCCTCAATTGGATTTGCTCCCATCCCACCCCACCCCAAAACAGGCTTAATCTTGAATCTGTCAGGACCACATTGCACCTAATCAGGTTTGACAAGAGTTTCATTTCTTGGCTTATTTGCTTATTTACATTTGGGGAGAGAGATTTAAAAGAGCGACCCACTTCAACCAACTCTGGGCACCTTTCCTAAGAAAAATCCAGGAGAATAAAATATAGTAAATAAAAGATGGTATGCATTCAGTCTGGGGGCTGGGAGAAAAAAAAGGGGGGGGGAATCATACAAAACAGGACCAAATCATACAAGAGAAAAGTTTGTGCCCAATCTGCTAAGCATCCTGGGAGAAGATATAAGTCTTTAGTGACTTTCTAAGTATCTTCAGGGTGGGGCCCTTTGTTGTTGTTCTTTTATTAATTGTTGTTCAGAGTTTCTTGTGAGATGGGTAGCCATATAAATATGATAGATCGATAGGTAGCAATAGCAATAGCACTTAGACTTATATACTGCTTTATAGTGCTTTACAGCCCCTCTCTAAGCGGTTTACAGAGTCAGCCTCTTGCCCCCAACAATCTGGGTCCTCATTTTACCCACCTTGGAAGGATGGAAGGCTGAGTCGACCTTGAGCCTGGTGGGATTTGATCTGCCAAATTGCAGTAGGAATAGCTTGAAGTACTGCACTCTAACCACTGCGTCACCAAGGATAGATAGATAGATAGATAGATAGATAGATAGATAGATAGATAGATAGATGATAGATAGATAAATAGATATGATGGATAGATAGATAGATGATAGATGGATGGATAGATAGATAGATAGATAGATAGATAGATAGATAGATGGATGGATGATTTGGTCCCATATTCAAGAAAGAGATAACAAACATTAAAGAGAAATGTTCTAATTTTTGAGCTTCAGCCTACCTGCTTTCCAGGCAGGTCAAATCAATTCCTGTTATTTCAGAAACTAAATTCCACTCAGCGACCCCACCCTTGAATGGTCAGGAGTTGGTAGCACTGTTGGATGGTGAGTGATCCTCTAAGTTAATATTAAGGAGGACGGCAAAGAAAACATGACGTGAACCAAGGCTCCGTCTCTATGCCTCTAGATTCATGGTTGACATCTTGGAACTTAAGAGCACTTTGTGTGAGGACAACCTGTTCTGCAGGACACCAGTTATCTTTTACATCCCCTGCTTCTCACTCAGTGTTGAAAATGGAGGTAGGCCCCCACCAAATTTGTGCATCTAGCATCATCGACCAAGTTATCATGCTTTGCTAGAGGGACAATGCTAGAAGTTGCAAAGCTTCCTTTATGGCAAACCAACCTGGATGATTCACAGTGGGGCCAATGCTTTATGTTCCATGTAAATGAATAGAATGGGAAGAAGAATCTTTCAATTTTTCCAGGGCTATCGGAGTGACTCTTAGGTCTTTCTTCACAGCATTTCAAGGTTGACCACAATATGGATGTGCATCATTATGATTCATCTTCAACTGCTTAGGAGGGATTGATAATTTAAGACTGCACAAAGAGTACACAATTAATCTCTTGGCCAACTTTACAAGTTACTTGGGGTTTTTTTTTTTGGGTCGTCCTACCTCAATGCTTCTCCTCAAAAAACATGTTGATGATGAAATCCTTGGAAGTCTTCACAGAAGCATGCCAAAACTCAGCCACAACCATTTGCCACAATCTGCAACATGCTCTTTGTGTTTTGCACCTCAGCATCGTGCTCTCTGCTTACTCGGATGGACGAGGTTGCAACAATTGAAAAAGCTTCCGTAATTTTAGATGCTCAAAGGCTGAAAGATCAAATAAAATCCCAACAGGGAAACTGATCCAAGAAATCATTTTAATCTAACAAGACCTGCTGCATTGCTCTGCAAACATTAAATGCCAGGGGTGATAAAGTCAACTAGCTTTTGGCTAGAAAGGTAGCAGCTGTTTAAACACAGATTCTTAAGAGTTAGACGAAGCTTTAAAATGAATGAGACCCCCCCTTCATTTGATAGGAAGAGCACATGATAAGAAATGGTGTTCCCTTGGGGTGGAATGGTTACCAAAAATGAAAATAAGCCAAAAAAAAACCCCTGATTTTTTAAAAGATACTCCTTAACTCCTTTCCTTTTATGCATCTGGAATGGAACAGAACTGAGATCATTGCTAAGAAACATGGACTTCCTTAAAAGCACCTGCAGTGGGATATGAGCTATGCAAAACTTTGGAGATTGGACTGAAACTTGGTCGAATTTCCAAATCAAACTATATTTCTGAACTGAATCAGAAAGTTGAGCACATTTGTCCTATCTGTAGTGTATGAACACATATTAACAATGGGAATAAAAGATGAAAGTTGGGCAATTGACTTTTTCCTGAATTAGCATGAGAGTGGAGATACAGTGCTAACAAATTGCAGAGATCCAAGTTATTTGCAAAAAAAAAAGGCATCTTGGCTGCAAGTGACAAGTTTTATCCTCCTCTGACAAGGATTGGTCCAGAGACTTGTCTTCTTTTCACGATCCCATAATCCCTTGCAGGGTGGAGTCTGGACAACTGAATGGAGCTAGCGAGTGTTTACTGGCTGGATGCTCTTCCTGTCACCAATGTGGAGTTTTGTTCAGTAGATACATTCTCATTGTGCCCAGAGAGAGAAATATCTGCCTCTACTGAGGATCAAACTCAGTCTCCTGATTGTGAGGTGACTGACAGCTCCACTTCTAGGCCACTCTAAGGATTGGTGCAGAAGTTGTTTCCTGAAAAAAAAAATTCAACAGAAGGGATCTATTAAGGCATGACATCAAGTTTTGTAAGATGGGAAGCTTATTTTCAGCACAACCTCTTTGGCATAACTCTTCTTTTAAAAAAAAGAAGTTGGTGTCATTTTGTAAGAAGTACATAATGAAAAACACAACTCTTGGCCGATGATGAAACTTGTGGTGTGAGGATCTTCATATTTTGAGTCCTGGCTGAAGGACAAGGTTCTTGATGAAAGAATGGAAGAGACTCAGAATGCTGCATAGCTTCCTTGAGTTTCCTGTGGTCTATTTTATTTTTTAAACGCAACATGCACATTTTGCCAATGAATCCTTCACCAAACTACATCTGAGATGGTTTCTCATTTTCTCTTCCTTGGCCCTTCTTTTTAAAGCAGGACTGGATGTTTCTCCTCCATTTTTGAAACTATTCTTCCTCTTCCTTGGAATGAAATGATTTTTTGCTCTTGTTATTTTGTCCCTGAGTGCAGGGGAAGGATTCAGCCGGTTTGGACTGGTTCGTGTGAACTGAATGTTAAATTTACATTTGGTTTCCGAACCAATAGTTGAACTGACCAGTTGGTCTCGCCCACCCGTCCCAGGAGTCTCCATGCGGCCCGTTTTGGATGCAGGTAAGTGCAGGGTCCATGCAGAGGTTCTGGGAGGGCAAAAAATGGCCCTCCTGGATGTTCAGTGAGGTTTTGCAGGCCAGCCCAGAAACCAGGAAGAGCCACCTGTTACTCGGCAAAGCGAGGGAGAGTTTGCAATGGACGAATACCAGATTTCTCCATCACTTGGGGCAGAAAAGTAGGAACCAAATGGTAAATTTGGTTCATCATAATCTGACATTCAGAAAAAAATATTTTTTTTTAGAGCAGTGTTTTTCAAACTTGGCAACTTTAAGATGGGTGGACTTCAAGTCTCAAAATGCTGGCTAGGAACTCTATGAGATGAAGTCCAAACATCTTAAAAGTTGCCACGTTTGAAAAACTCTACTGCAGAAGCTTCAAGATTTGGTAGAAATATAAAGAAGTCCCTTTTGTAGAAAAAGAAAGGAAGGGAGGGAGGGAGGTTGGTTGGTTGGTTCTGGGGATTTGAAAGCCTTTTGCTGTTGAACATCAAGTTATTAATGCAAACTACAGAGTTGGAACAAAGTCAAGCCAAACAGTTTAAGATGGTACTGAGAGTGGATAGGAAAGCAATGTCATGTCTGTGTTCTTGTGGTTGGGTCCCCCTCTGATGGAATTAAGGCAACAGGATGGTGACTGATTGGATAGTGAATTCTGGATAAAAGTGAAAGGAGTGAAGACTACCATGGAGAAAATATCTTCCTTGGCCAAGGGTCATAATCCATTGGCATCATTCATTGGGGTCTCCATGCCAATTATGGGTGGGGAGAATGAGGCAACAGGAGGAAAGAGGCAAAGCCAAAGGTGGATGAGATCATCTATTCTCTCTCCACTTCGACATCTCCAGCTTCTGATTTTTCCATGTTTGTTTTTTTTCTGAAACAAGAGGCACCTTTGCCGTTTCCGGTGGTCTGAATTCTACCCTTGCTTTCAAACCTGCATTGAAGGTGAGATGCCACTCACCTTTGAAACTATAACTGCAGGACAAATGGTTGTATTTGTGCTGGCAAAACCCAGATGCTTCCCTCCTCAACTGTAGTCCTGCCAGTCGTATCTGTCTCCTGGAGAGCAGGAACTGCATTGGTCTTCTTGGGTTGATTGAATTAAGCCCATCAAGGCTGAGAAAGAAGCTGGAAATTCACCATCCAAGGTTGATGGTGAGTATGCCATTTGTCAACTCTGGCTAGGACCAATATTTTAATAATATTTGATTATTTCTAAACAGACTTCTTGGCTCTCCTTGATGATTGGTGGGGGCTGCGGCCAAATGAAGGGAAAATGGGAATTGAATTAAAGAGTTGAGATGGTTTATAGGATGCAAGTGGACAATTGCAGTCCTTAGGGCTGATGGGGAACCAAGATACTATACTTTTGGGAAATACTCAGAGGATTGAGGAATAGTACAACTGAGCCAAAGAAATCTTGGTTTATGTTAGTTTAAGGTGGATGGATGATCAGAAAAAGAATTAGCAGGAAAAGTAATCTATATATACCGTGTTTCCCCGAAAATAAGACACTGTCTTATATTTTTTTTGGCTCCCAAAAACACACTAGGTCTTATTTTTGGGGTAGGTCTTATATATTTATGGTGCCAAATAGTGGGTGTGAGTGTGTAGGGGGGGGGTGTTTCGCTGGTGCACGATTGCTCCCTGAAAAGTCTTCCTGGAACTGGAGATTTACACTAGGTCTTATTTTCGGGGTAGGTCTTATATTAGGGCAGATTTAAAAAATAGTGCTAGGTCTTACTTTCGGGGTAGGTCTTATTTTCGGGGAAACACGGTATAAACACAAAATACCACTCACGCATCATCACAGAATCTCAAGAACCATAAAGCCTACAAACTTGAAATTTGGTACGTATGTTCCTCTCGGCTTCTAGGTGCTCACTAAGAAAGGATTTTTCAAAATGTCTATCAGGGCATTAGTATTTCTTACAGTATTTTTAACACATTCTGATGCTAAGGAGTTCTACTCCCCCTCGCCACCTGAAAATAAACCTGTTCCAAATGCAAAACACAAGCAGAGGAGAGGAGTTTCAGTCTCCATTTCAGAGCACCGAGCAGTTTAGTACAGAACAGTTGAGCTAAGCCACACCCAGGCTCCTTGCTGTCTCCTTCTTGCTCACACAGCAAATATTCTTTCAGCTTCCAAACAGCCCTCAACTCTCTCACACATTGACGGGACACTAGCCAGATGAATACTGATGGATGCTGGTAGGCAGAGACGCAATTTTTTCCCCTTATTTTCCTCCCCCAAAACTAGGCCCTATCACATAGTTTCGTAGCGAAGCACAAGAATAGAGCTAGTTGTAAATATAGCTGATCTAAGAAATGAGATGTTTCAGTACAAGAAGAGGACTTCTTTCTGGGTTATGTAACACATTAAGACATGGTTTGCCTTGTCTTAAGGGGTTGTTAAGTAACATATAATGGAAGAACATAAGACTAGTCCTATAAATGAAGGAGATCTCTGAATTCTTTCAGTTTGGAGGACATTAATAGGGCCTGAGAAATGCAATAATAGATTGATCTCCTCTTCTTCATGGCAGCCACTCAGATATTAGAAGACTGCTATCAAGTCACTGCGGCCCTTCTTTTCACTAAACTAGATGTACCCAATTCCTGCAACCGTTCTTCATAGGTTTCACCCTCCAGTCTCCAACTCCAAAGCAGAGCAGACAGTCCCAGTATTTTGCTCGTTGAGGTGAGCAATCCCAAATGCAGCAGCTGAGAGGGATGGCTGAGGTGTTGGCTCATCTTCTTCATGTCCAGGAAGAGTGGACGTGTAGCAAAGAATCATTTTAAGACTGAGCTTAAGAGATGGATTATCTGCCCTGTGCTGTATACATCTGATTCTGGGCCATCAAGTCATTTATGACTCTTAGTGACCACATAGATTTTCTCCATGATGATCTGTCTCTGACATGGTCCTCAAGATTTCTACTGATCTTTTTTTGTCCCTGCCTGGGAAAACCAACAGCCCATGATCCTTGGTCTTTGGTGGTCTCTGAGCTTGCTTGTTTTCTGGCAAACATTCCCTAGTTGGGTTCAACTGACTCAACGAGGAAACATCTTCAGTGCTTCATGGGAGCAAGGTTTGTGCAGGAGCAGCAGGAGGAGGAGGAGGATGGCTGTGAGGTCCTTGGTGGTCTCTGAGCCTGCTTGTTTTCTGGCAAATATTCCCTAGTTGGGTTCAACTGACCCAACTATTTTATTTATTTATTAATTTGACTTGTATGCCGCCCCCTCTCCGAAAGGACTCTGCTCACAACTAAAAGCAGACAATAAATTAATTATCTAAAACACTATTAAATAATACAAGCCAATTAATCTAAAAACCCTTAAAAATTTAAAATATAAAACCATCCCCCCCCCCAAGAGGTCAGCACAGCCCAGCCTGTCCAAATAGCCAGGTTTTCAAATCATGGTGGAAGGTGCGAAGGTCAGGGGCCAAACGGAGCCCCAGGGGTAATTGATTCCATAAGGCGGGAGCCGCCACAGAATAGGCCCTCCCCCGGGGCACCGCCAAACGACACTGGGTCGCAGACAGCACCCCGAGGAGCCCCTGCCTGTGCGCTCATACAGGGCAGTTGGCATTCGATGCCGGCAGGAGACGCTCCCGTAAATATCCCGGACCCATGCCTTGTAGGACTTTGAATGTTAGTACCACAACCTTGAATCCTGAACCTTGAAACTAGAAAGCATCTTCAGTGCTTCATGGGAGGAAGGTTTGTGCAGCAGGAGGAGGAGGAGGGGAGGAAGAGGAGGAGGAGGAGGATGGCTGTGAGTTCCTTGGTGCTCTCTGAGTTTGCTTTTTTTCTGGCAAATGTTTCATAACCCAAACTAGGTAGCATCCGTACAGTTCTTATCAATGGCCACGAGAGGGCAATGGTACCTCACGTCTCTTAAGCATTCAGACCAACCAGGCCTTGTACAATGTGTTCCCAAAAATCTTACTAGAACATAGAATCGTGGGATAGAAGAGACCAGGGAGTCCAAATCCCCTGCTCAAGGCAGGAGACCTTATGCCATCTAGGTCAAAACAATTGTCTGGTCTATTTTTGAAAACCTCCAGCACTGAAGTATCCACAAGTCCAGGAGGCAAGTTGTGTTCTGCTGATTAATCACGCTCAGTGCCCGGAAATTCCTCCTTATTTCTGGGTCGAAACTCCTTCTGATGAGCTTCCTCCCATTCCTCCTTGTCCTATCCTCTGGTGCTTTGGAGAATAAGTCCTGGTCTCTGTGACAGCCCCTCAAGTACTAAAAGACAGTGATCGTGTTCCCCTTAAGCCTTCTTTTCTGATAGGCTCGACCAGGGGTGTCAAACTTGATTTCATTGAGGGCTGCATCAAGGTTGTGTTTGACCTGGGGGGGACGGCAGGGTGGGCATGGCCAGAGTAGGTGTGGCCAGCTTGACATCACTCGTGTTGGGGGCACCTGTGGCCCAAATGCTCTGCCATTGAAAACAGGCTCCCGAGCTCCATTTTAGGCTGCAACGGCCTCCTGCAGCCCTCTGCAAGAGAAAATGGAGTTCAGCGAGGTTGTATCAGAGGTGGTATTTAGCTGGTGCTGACCAGTTCTGGAGAACTGGCAGCAGAAATTGTGAGTAGTTCGGAGAACCGGCAAATCCCACCTCTGACCTGTCTCGCCCCCATCTCTTCTCTGCCTCCCATTGAGTCCCAGCTGATTGACTGGGTCTTCTTTGGTTGCCCTGCACAGGAGAACGGAGCTGGAAAGCAGGTTAGTGGGATGGGGTGGGAATGGAGATTTTACAGTATCCTTCCCCTGCCATGCCCACCAAGCCACGCCCACAGAACCAGTAGTAGAAAAATAGAAATACCACCACTGGGCTGTATGCACCCCTTTCGAGCTCTGTTTTTGACGGCCTCCTGCAGCCCTCTGCCAGCAAAACTGGAGCCCAGGGGAATCAGTTTTTGTTGGCAAAGGGCGGCAGGCTCTCACGGTCAAAAATGGAGTTTGTGAGGGCTGCCTCCCTTCCCTGAGCTCCATTTTCACTGGCAGAGGCACCACGGACCAGACTTTTGCTATTTCCAGGGCAGTCCCACAGGCCAGATCTAAGCATCCGATGGGCCGGAGCCAGCCTTGAGTTTGACACTCTTGGGCTAGGCATACCTGGTTCTCTTAACTGTTCCTCATATAGTTCATCATCATTATTGATCACCATTCAAAAGCCTAAGCTGAAGCTCACAGAAGTGTTGCCTTTGAATAAAATGTGTTAGTCAGAAAAGGTGTTTCTGATTTCGGGATACCGTAGCCTAGCATACTTTTTTCTCCTCCAACTTCAGCGTAAATTATTCTTCTGGAAACAGAATCATCGCGAAGGCAATAGAAGTAGCAAAACATTCCCCCAAATTTATTTATTGAAAAATAGTTCTCGACATGCAACATATGAATAGATACATCCCAAAAGCAAGGTTTTTGCTTTACTCAGTCTAGATTTTAAAAGAAAAATCCCACCAAGATTTGGATTTAATAAAAGGAATCCTTCCACAGCTTAAATTAAGAAATATATTATTAGGCTTTCTGGGTTCAGTCTTCTTTTTTATCTGAAATATTTGAATGCTCGTCTTCGGTCACTAGGGGGCAGACTTTGTTCCTTGGCACCGGAGTTGTTTCGTAAGAAAACAGACAACTTGGGGTGGTAGGGGTGGCTTCCCCGGAAGTGAAGTCCGCCTCTGTCAACAGCTGGCAGCGTTGCAGCTCGAGGTACGTTGTAAACAGCTTGGCATATTCAGGGTGCTTCTCAGCAAAATCCTTGAACTCTTCTAAAAATAAAAGAATGAACAATGCTATTTCAAACACGGGGACTGGTCTGAGGTCACACTAAACCAGGAGAAGGCAACTTGTGTGTGTTAGGTAAACCAGATAGGAATCACAACCAGATGACCTAAAGTCAGGGGTCTTCAAACTGGACAGCTTTAAGACTTGTGGACTTCAACTCCCAGAATTCCTCCTCCAGTCATGTTAGCTCAGGAATTCTGGGAGTTGAAGTCCACAAGTCTTAAACTTGCCAAAGTTTGAAGGCCCTTGACCTAAGTCAACTTTATTGTGAGGCTACGTTGACAGAACTTTGCAAGTCTGGACATAAAATTCTCCCCCCTCCCCATTTCCTTTACAGGTGAAGAAACTAGAAAAGGTCTCTTCTAAGATCCTCTTTCCTGGCCAGTTATACAGCTGTGGGCTATGCTGTTCTATTATCTAGTTTAATGAAAAGAAGGACCGGGGTGACATGATAACAATCTTCCAATATTTGAAGGGCTGCCACAAGGAAGAGGGAGGTCAACCTACTAAGGACAACTAAGGAGAAATTTCCTGACAGTGAGAACAATTAACCAGTGGAATGACTAGCCTCCAGAAGTTGTAGGTGCTTGAGGTTGTTGAGAAGAGATTGGACAACCATTTTCCTGAAATGGTACAGGATCTCCTGCTTAGACTAGAAGACTTCCAAGGTCCCTTCCAACTCTGTTACTCTGTTATCTGATTGTTCCCTTGGCAGCATCTCTTCATCCCATCTCCTAAGTTCCTTCCCACATTCCATTACATGACACCCCCCAAAGTCTCCTCCCAACTGTGCCCCTCAAATCTTCATTTCCTTAATTCCCCACTTGGCTATTTTACCGTAGGAGAGTTTGTTAGATTTGTCAGCATCAATCTCCTTGAAGAGGCTTGAAACATCGAGGTCAGGAAGCCCAAGCGATGAACGGATAATTAGGGCAAATTCGTCTTCTGTTATGCTGCCATCTTCATCAATGTCGAACAGCTGAAAACAAAGAGGGTTGGTCAGGAAGGAGGACAAAGCTCAGCTCCCGGACATCTCCACATCAATTGTTGAATGCATGGAAAACCCTTCCCAGATTTCCTTCAAAGCCATCGGAGGATTGGCATGCTGCCCACCCCTTTTGAAGGCTCTGTTTTTCATCTTGAAGCAGTAGAAGACTTAGTTCCCATAAGAACCAACTTCTCTGTTATGAACTTCTCACCACTTTAGAGCCACGTAGTCAGGAGGTGGGCTGCTGGGAGTTCACCTGGGTTCAGGAGAACCCCTGGCTAAGAATCTGTGCAGTTCGGAGAACCCCCAAGTCCCACTCCTGGTTGGCCCCGCCCACCCCTCCTCTCCCCAGAGTCTCCCCCATGGCCCATTTGGATGCAGGTCAGTGCAGGGTGCACAGAGGCTCAAGGAGGGTGAAAAATAGGCCTCCTGTAAGTTCAGGAAGGCCAGAAATGGGCCCGTTCCCAGCTTCCAGAGAGTCTCTGGAGCCTGGGGATGCCATTTTTACCCTTTTGGAGGCTCGAGGAAAGCCTCAGGAGTCTGGGAAGGGCAAAAACACCCCCCACCATGTGCAAGAGGCTGACTAGGCCACACCCACCATGGCCATGCCCACCCAGCAATCAGGAAGAACCCATTGCTAAAATTTTTGAAGCCTGCCCCTGCATGTAGTCCCATTCTCAGAAGAACACCTAATATCACCCAAATCATGGCTTCCCCATCAGGAAGAGCACCTGATTTCAGATGAGAAGGCATCTGAGTAGTAAGAGATGTAGCAGTGCCAAGTGACAGCAACCTCAGAAGGAGGAGGAGGAGGAGCTGGAGAAAAATCAGGGTTTGAAGGAGGAACTAAAGAGGATCTGGAAAATCAAGGCCACTTTGGTTCCCAGGTGGTAGGAGCACCCAGGACTGTGTCTCCTAAGCTGGGAGAGTGGATCCAATAGATCCCAGGAACAACTTCAGAGCTCTTTGTCCAGAAAAGTGAAGGGCTAGGTACAGCTAAGATACAATACAGAACCATCCAACTTCCAGAATTCTTGTAAAGGATCCAAGATGGAGAAAAAACACAGATCACCCATAGGAGAAAGGAAATAAATAAATGGCCCACAATTTTGTGAAGCTTTCACATGATGAGCTCTTGATCATGAAAATTTAGACTTGTTAGTCTAAAAGGATGCCATCGTCCCATTTAGAGTGCTGTAGATCAAGGGATCTCAAAACTTGGCAACTTTAAGACTTGTGGACTTTAACTCCCAGAATTCCCCAGCCAACCATTCTAAGAGTCCACAAGTCTTAAAGTTGCCAGGTTTGGAGACCAGAGACTAACAAGACTGTCCTCATCCAATGATTACCAGGGTTGATGTGACTGATGGCCAGGCTCTGCACAGAATCTCTCCACCCACAGATATGCCCTACCTGTAATTGCAGATCCATGCTGCAGCACACCTTGAGCCCTCAATTAAGAGGATTTACCTGAAATGCCATCTGAATCGTCTGCTCTGTGTTGGCAGGATTGCACAGGACTGACAAACCAATCACATATTCTCGGAAATCAATGGTCCCATCGCCATTCTGAATGAGACACAAGACAATCACAAACATTGCTGAAGTTGCTCGGTGATGCTGACGTGTCTCTTTCCCTCATCCATTCGGCTGATGTCCTTCAAAACAACCATTCCATCAAGAAAGCAATCCTTCTTTTCATTAAACATACCCAATTCCAGCAACCGTTCTTCATATGTTTTAGCCTCCAGTCCCCTAAAAATAATGGTGATGATGAACATAACAACAGTAACAACAACCAGAGAGTGAGAACAGATCCTTGGCAAGAACCCAAAAAGTCTGAATCAGATTTTATAAGATCCAAGAAACACCAGATTTGGCAGAGTTGTTCACTGCAGGGTGGCGCCCTTTCAAAATCTTTCTGGCTTGGCATTCATGCCCAAATAATTGCATCCTCTTTCAGTCTGCCAGCGGCAGCACAGAAGGGGTTAAACTTACAGACTTGCATACCAGCCTTAGGGAGACGATTACATTCCTGGTTTCAAAGGAGAATGGAATGCAACCCACAATGGGAGCAGCCTTTGAAAACTTCTATCTTCCTTCTCGAATGTAGGCAGAATGACTTCTGCTGGGGGGGATGGGGAGGACCAAAGAAAAAAAAAAGAATGCCTTTGTGTGAACAAAAAATAAAGTTTTGTTAACTTTTCCAACAAAGTAGGCCTGGAACTTTTGTTCGATTCGGTTCCTTTTCTGAACCGAGCCTCTGAATGCAAACACAAACACCAACCTGAATCCCCCTAGCGAGGTTACAGGTAGTCCTGAAACTATCTGGGCAAGGCTTGCGAGCCCAAAATGTGGACTAGGGATACTCTCCCAAATCCAAAGCTCTTTGAGGCATCTGCCTGAAACCCCCTCCTAAAATTTTAATTGACATCCCCAAGCCCCCAAGTCCATTTCTGTAAACACCCAGCATTTGTGACCATGTCACAATTCCCTGAAAACGAATGACAGAAGAGCAGCCCCAGATGCAGATTTTGGCTGCCAGGGAACCTTGGCTTCTTTCCTTGCCCTTCCAAATCAAGAATGTTGTGTTTTGAACAGATGCAAAAACCCCATGGAAAAACAAACACGAATTGCCCCACACCTCTCTAAAATGGGAAAAGAAGTCACGGCCACTCTTTACGCTGCCTCCCTTGATCTGCGAGGGCAAATTCTTGACTCTCCTTTGGAAAGGAAGTGGGCTGGGTTCAGCATTGCCATCCATCGACTTTCTCTGCTTCCATGTGACATTCCTGCCTCTTGGAAGCTTGCCTTGAAAGGGGAGGGAAGAGAAGGGAAGGGCTGGACTTTGGCTGCATACATTTGTCAGCGATGCTTATTTTGGCCTACAGAGATCAGCAGCTGCTCTTGTGTTGCAGTAGAAAAGCAGCACCTGGCTTGATCCCAACCTTGGGAAGGTTATTGCTTGGAGAGGTAGCCTCAGAACTGCAAGGGAGAGCAGTTAGGGCCTTACAACATCTTAGCCCCAAAGCAGAGGGAGGCTCCTTGGATACGTTGCCAAGAAACCAGCCCATCCAATGATCAAGGGAACTGCTTGATTCTCAAGGGAGCCCTCGTTTTCCTTTCAAAGGAATATGCAGGAGAGAGACAGAGACAGAAAGAGAGAGACCAAAATGGATGCGTGTTTCTGTACTTAAAGCAGGGTCGGGCAATTAAAAACAGAGTAGTATTTGAATACAGTTCCCCACCTCTTCAAAAAGATCTACAATGGAAACTTGCCCCCACTCCCCAAAAAAATTTAAACGTATTCCTTGGCTAAAGCAGCGCTCTAAATAATGCAAGTACATTTGCAGAAAATTCATTGGGTGAATCTTTTATCTCCTCATTTGGTGGCACCACCCTTGTAAGATGGTCTGTCTTTTTTCCTTCTTTTAAAAGGATGGAATTATCCTGAAAAACATCAATGGCCCAAAACAACAGGAGGGACAACTTCTGAGGTCATCGGATCAAGCATTAAGAGGGGATGGAATTAGCCAGAGAAACACGGATGGTTCAAACCAACGTAAGGCCAGTGGTGGGATTCAGCCAGTTCACACCAGTTTGGGAGAACCGGTTGTCAACTTACTGAATAGTTTGGTGAACTGGTTGTTGGAAGAAATCATTAGGGCAGAGAACTGGTTGATAAATTATTTGAATCCCACCACTGTGTGAGGCTCAACATCAGATCATGCATTTAACATAGTAACAATGATCAGATAGGACCCAAAGACACATATGAACAATTTCAAATGGATGGATGGATGATTTCAATGGCCAGAGAGAATGACATGGTCCTAGGGAGAACCAGGAGATGAGGAGGGATTTTTAAATATAATCCTGGGCATTCAGAGTCTTAACAAGGCCTGCAGCTGCAGAATCTGGCTGCCCAGAGTCTAGAAAGCTGCCCAGTTGGGTTCCTCAACTAAAACAAGGAACTTTTCTGGAACAGTAAATTATCCTCTGAGACTTTTGGCCAAGGAGAGGCACAGCTGCCACAACTGTCATGGAGCAAGCAATGAGAACATGCCCTCTTCCTCTGAGCTGGTTTGGAGATGCTGCTTCTCATATTATTTCAACTAGAGTTTTTCCAACTAGAGTTGGGTCAAGAAGGCATGAAGGCCAGTTCCCTCAAAACACTCAACTCACCATGGGAAAAGCCCCAAACCAAGTCAACACAATGGCATAGATGTGAGTCATGGAGCCCATCAAAATCTGTGAGAAGGAACAAGCACATTTTGAGACCTCTACCAGATTTACTCAGAGCAAACTTAGGATCTGTTCCAGAGGAGGGAGAGATGTCATCTTTGGGTCTGTCCAAGTCACCACATCTAAAGTATTTTTCCAGGTCAAAAACAAATAACCAAGTTTAATTCAGGGCCTCATTTCTCCACCTGCCACAAATGCTCACAGCTTAAGATAGTCAAGAGTTTTATGTCAACCCGCACATATAAAGCAGGATTTCTTTGGAAAAAAGAAAGGCCTAGTACAGCAAAGTATATCACTCCCTGCCACTTTGGGCCACATAGCTACAAAACAATCAAACAATCCACAATATTCTCTTTTGTTATCATCCAAGTTTATTTTCTCTTCTTTACAACGGAGAGACTTTTAAATGACTAGTCAGAAAAGATCTATTTTTAACACGATTCCTTTCTTTGACAAACCAGTGCTCAGCTCAGCAAAAGCAACAAAGAACATGCTAACCCAGAAACTGCAGGTATCATCTCCCTCTGATTGTATTTACACAATGTGTTGTTTTCCAAATCTCCCAGAGTGCTATTTCCACCACTGCAAATTACCATTACTGACTATGATGAAACATAGATATACGGAATCTAGAGGGGAACAGTGGGCGAGCCAATTATTCCTATTATTCCTTCAAAAATGAGTTTAAAATCCTGATCAGAGGACACCAGAACTCCTGGCCTAACTGAGATCCCAGGTTATGTTCAACAATAGAAACATCTGTAAATTAAAGTCAGTCAGACTTGAAAAAATACAAGAACTATCTTAACCAGACCAGGGATTATTCAAGGCTTAGAATGCCCGAATATCAATTTACGAGGAGAAGCTAAGAACAATACTGGAAACAAAATAAGGAAAGGAGATCAGAACATACTCTCCTAAAGCAGAGAGGGAGGGAATTTGGAATTATGATAACAACAGTTGCTTCATTTTGCACAACATAGGCGTTAACCTAAGGAGAGTAGGCTATCTTTTATTTTGTAACAAAATACTGGGTTTTCCTCCAACCCCCAGGTTCCCAAGCACCTCCAACATTGGTAACATGAGCTTGCAACCTTAATACTATTGCAGAATTCAGACACAGCCATGAACAACACACCAAATCGTAAGCAATAAGCAAATGTTCTTTAAAAAATGCATGCGTTGGCTGATCTCAATAATCCACAGGTGCTATCAGCCAAAAGGCACTCACTGTAAGCAGGAAGGTTTAATTCAAGTCTTGGCAGAAGCAATTTTATATCTAGCCCTCTTCCCTCAATCCCCCCATAAATGGTACGGTCCAAGGTAGAGCAAACCACTGCTTTGTCTTCCCACCCCTTGCTTGTTTTAAGAGTACATGGTGAGCTGCAACCACTCTTCAATGTTCATCTGGACTTTTCCATCACCACGTCGGTCCAGGGATTTGAAGGCCCGGAACATTCCATCCAGACGGACCAAGCAGCTGATGAAGTTGTTGAAATCCATGCTGCCATCTTCATCCGCATAACGGCGGATCATCAGGGCGTAGAGCTGCTCATGGAGGTTAAACCCGGCGGCCTCGAAAGCCGCGGGCAGATTCCTCATCTCGATTCTCCCTGCCGGGCCAGCATACTCTTTGAAGGAGCACTGCCACTTCTTGATGTTGTTCCAGAGGTACCTGAACTGGTAGAAGTCCAGCTTGCCCGTGGCATCGCTGTCCATGACGGCCACCATGCTTCGGCAAGTGTCCAGGCTGAAGCTTTCGGACTGCAGGTCCTGATGGCGGGCCATCACCTTGTTGAGGATGTTCATCAGCTCGGTGGCGCACACTTCCATGTCATCACCCGCCAGTTGGGCAAAGAGCCTTCGGAACTGGCGTAGTTCCTCACTTTCGTTGGCTTCCACATTGGCAAAATGGCTGCGAGGAGTTGGCGGGGGCTGTGGTTTGTACTGGGCTGCGGCTTCACTGATGATGTTCACCAGACCTCCAAGAAGACCCAAAACATTGGTGGCTTTGCTGCCACCGCCACCACCACTTGTTCCTCCTCCTCCACCACCACTGCCTCCTCCTCCTCCTCCTCCAGACAAGAGTCCACCAAGGCCTTGTATGAGGGCACCTCCAGTGCCTCCACCACCTCCTGTCAAGTTCTTCAGGAAGGCTCCAGCACCACCACCTCCACCACCACCACCACCACCTCCTCCTCCTGTCAGGTTCTTCAGGAAGGCTCCAGCACCACCACCTCCTCCTCCAGCACCACCACCTCCTCCTCCTGTCAGGTTCTTCAGGAAGGCTCCAGCACCACCACCACCTCCTCCACCACCACCACCGCCACTGCCACCACCACTGGTCGCGGCATCTAGCAAAGCTTGAGCAAGGAACATGGTGGAGAGTCCCAGCGTCTTTCAGAAGCTCCGAGTGTGTGTGTGTGTGTGAAGACAGCCGAGCTGGGCGTGTTCTGCAAGAGCAGATTCCGCTGCCGAAGGAAATAGCAATCCTTCATGTCCGCACACGTCATGTTTTCCACAGCTGGAATCTATTGTGGGCACGGGGCCTCGCCCAAGCTGAGCGAAGGTGGAATTTTCCTTCTGCAAACTTGGAAGGGGGAAGACTTTTCAAGCAACCCTCCCTCTTCAATCTTTTCTCAGGTTTGTTGGCTCTTCTACGAACCCTAGAGCCCACCTCCAGCTCAATACTGCAGAACTTCCCATCGGTTTTATATTACATATTGCAATTCTCTTGTCTTTATACACACATACAAGATTTCTCTCTCTCTCTCCCTCCCTCCCTCCCTCCCTTTCTCTCTCTCTCTCTCTCTCTTTCCCATGAGCTTCATTTCTGCAAGCACTACAGTGATCCTTTTGTTTTGCCCTCGGGAGGAGCAAACACAATACTTACTCTGTCAAAGAGAGTAAACAGCTCTTGCAAGACATCTGAGACGGGCAGCTTCAGATAATTAGCAAACTCCTCAATCCCGATCCGACCCCCTTTGGACGTGCTGGCGATCCTTGCAAATTGATCCAGCTGCTCCCGGATGCTGTCCCATTTGAGGCTATCCAGAAAGAGGGAGGGGGAAGGAGAGGAAGAAAAGGGGTGACCTGAAGCAGCCTCTACTTTTCAAGGGGAAACTCAGGCCTGGAAGCCAGAATAGTTAATTAAGAGGGAAGCAATTCACATTTATGAGGTGGAGATCGGTCTCTTAAGAGTTATAAACGCCCCTTTAAGCAGCAGTTGGATCTCTTTATGGGATACATGCATAAAAAGGAGAAAGGAGGTTAAAAAAGAAGCTTATGGCCAGATATATATGATGCATAGACAAATTGGTGCAATTATGAAATTCAGCACTTTTTGGAACTGTTGTGCCTGAAAACTCTACTCTTAATGTTGCCCAATCCATATCTTATTGGATCTTTAAATGTTTAAGGTTTTCTTTCCTTCCTTCCTTCCTTCCTTCCTTCCTTCCTTCCTTCCTTCCTTCCTTCCTTCCTTTCCTCCTTTCTTCCTTTCTTCCTTTCTTCCTTTCCTCCTTTCTTTCTTTCTTCCTTTCTTGGAGAGTCTTGGCACTGAACGAAATGAAAAGAGCAAAAAAATCTTAGGCAGAGCAAAAAGCAAAGATAAGGCAGGCCACTTCAGTCCAAACTTTTGCATCCACTTGCTCCAGGGGAGAAAAAAAAATACATAAATGGGGTGTCAAGAAATTTCCTTGTGGACTCAAGCATCAAGCAACTTTCTGGGAAATGGGCACTATGTCTCAACACACCCACTGGAAGCTCTTTGATAGTCACTGAAATTGCCCACAAGGCTAAGAAGTCCAACTGAGCCCTCCGTGTGTGCACAGAGGTGCTAGAAGGCAAGAACAGTTAAGACAAAAGGGGTGACTTGGAGGTGATTGGCCCCTCCCATAAGACCTAAAGGAGGAGCAAAGGGACAGGAACCTTTGCAGGAAGCAACTTTGCTCGTACTGGTCGGTTTGAAATCTGAAGCTCTGTGTTGAATTTGTGGTCCATTTGGCCTTGTATAACTAATTGGAAATTTAGTAGTTTCAAGGAAGATAAGGGTGCATGCTTATCAGACTTATCCTGAAGGACTTTGGCAGACTTCCATGGGACTATTTACAAACTGTTTGAGACTCATTATGGGCTGTGAATGACTATAATTCACAGCTGTTGAAATGAAGAGAAAGGGGTTTTGGGACTAACATATGTTTGTCAGTATCTCCATAGACCTTGGTCAGAACATCCTAGGAGTTTTCTCCCAGTCCTACTAAGGTTTCAGGTCAGCTTCAATGTCACCGATTTCTATTTATAACCAGAGAAAGTTCAACGCATGAACAGCAGATGCTAGAAACCAAATCCCAAGCTGGATGACCCCACGATCATCATCTTTTTCCCTGGATCCCTCCAGCTCTCTGACTAAGCAGAAAGATTCTAGGGAAACTGCAGGGAACATCCAGCTCTAGTCCTCCAGATATATTATCTATTTACATTCCCACCTTTATCATTTTTGATAAATAACTCAAGGTGGTGAACATACCTAATGCAACAATTTTCTAGACACAAGGACTGTTTTTTCCCCAAAAGCCATCACTCTGCTAAACAAATAATTCCCTCAACACTGTCCAACTATTTACAAAGTCTGTACTATTACTGTTAATCTTCTCATCACTCCTTATCGCCCATCCCCTCCCACTTGTGACTATATGGTTGTAACTTTGTCGCTTGTATCCTTACAATTTATACTGACTGTTTCCTAGTATAATTTGATGGCTTATTGTACCCTATGACTGATGTTAAGTGTTGTACCTGATGATTCTTGACGAATGTATCTTTTCTTTTATGTACACTGAGAGCATTTGCACCAAGACAAATTCCTTGTGTATCCAATCACACTTGGCCAACAAAGAATTCTATTCTATTCTATTCTATTCTATTCTATTCTATTCTATTCTATTCTATTCTATTCTATTCTATTTCTATATTATCCTATCTTCTCTTCTCTGTTCTGTTCTATTCTCGACTCACAATAGTTCATTCAGTGACTGTTCAAAGTGACACTGGAAAAAGGGACCTCTGACCATTTTTCACACTTATGACCATTGCAGCATCTCCATGGTCCCCGATCAAAATTCAGAGCCTTGGCAACTGACTCACACTTATGACCGTTGCAGCATCCCTGTGGTCATGCGATTCCCTTTACGACTTTCTGACCAGCAAAGTTAACGGGAAAACCAAATTCACTTAACATCCATGCTAGTAACTTTAACAACTGCATTGATTCACTTAACGGCAGTGGCAAGAAAGGTCGTAAAATGGGGGCAAGGCTGACTTGACAAATGTGTCACTTAGCAACATAAATTTTGGACTCAATATTTAGAGCTTTGCAGCATTAATTCAGCACCAGAAAAATAAACACAGATGGCTGAGGATTCATTTAACATCTTTATGAACATAATAAGTAGATTTTACAAACCAGTTGTAGATTTCTTTGACATGGAGCAAACTCAGACAGAAACATGTTGCAAGTAACTTCAGCAGACATGTTACAAGTGCAGAGCAGAGCAGCAACTCAGCTTCAGCTCAGAAACAGACATCAGTTTCACTTTAGTTCAGCAGGTAAGCAAGGCACACAGCAGAGGAGAGAAGCAGTTTCATCTTCAATAGACAGACTCAGAGCTTAATACAGCTGCAGAGTTGCAGAGCTTAACATAGCTGCCATGCCTAAGCTACTTCTAGTTTCAGTCTCCAAACAGTCCTCATTGGCTGACTTAGTTCTATACCTGTTCATTGGCTGACCTTGTTACCATGTTCTATTCCAGTTCATGAATATACTCTGACACTCAATAGTACTTATAAGTTGAGGGCTGCCTGTATTCTTCTTCTTCCTTCTTCTCCTTCCTATTTTTTTATTCCTCCTATTTTTTTATTCTTTCTTTTTTATTCTTAGCTTTATTTTATTGCTATTGTTTTTATTCCTCCTATTTTTCCCATGACAACCACCCTGTGAACTGAGTTGGCCTACTTACTTCAACTTCTTGCTGATTTTTGTGAATTCGACCAAACCAGCTTCCATGGGGAGAGTTAACTGCCCTGCCGAAATCATGAGCCGACAATCTTCGTAAGTGTGATCCGTGACGGGCACATCCAAAACGCTGAGATTGAAAGACACAAAACCCACAAAATCAGTTCAGCGCTAAACTTAAAAGCAGCTGCCCGACTGCCACGGCTAAGCTGATTAAGGCAGGTGACCCCTGGAGAACTTCCACAAACTCCAAATTTAAAAAAAAGCACATTTAATCAGGAGAACATAAACATCGAAAAGACTCTCCAGGAAAATGGCCAATGCAGTCATTTCTTTGGTCTTTGCCAGAAATTTATTGCCTCCTAAGGCTATAAAAATAATTCTTCTGGATGAGGAGGAATCCAGAAGAATTATTCATCCAGGAGGAAGGGAGGGAGGGAGGAATGAAGGAAGGGAAGGAGAGAGGGAAGGAAGGAAGGAAGGAAGGAAGAAAAGGAAGGAAGGAAGGAAAGAAGGAAGGAAGAAGGGAAGGAAAGAAAGAAAAGGAAGGAAGGAAGAAGGGAAGGAAGGAAAAGGGAAGGAAGGGAAGAAGGGAAAGGAAGGAAAGAAGAAGGGGGAAAGAGGAAAAGGAAGGAAGGAAGGAAGGAAGGAAGGAAGGAAGGAGGGAAGGAAGGGAGAGGGGGAAGGAAGGAAAGAAAAGGAAGGAAAAGAAAAGGAAGGAAGGAAAGAAAGGAAAGAGAAAAAGAAAGGAAAGAAAAAGAAAGAGGGAAGAAAGAAAGAAAAGAAGGAGAAGGGAAGGAAGGAAGGAAGGAAAGGGAAGGAAGGAAGGAAGGAAGGAAAGGAAGGAGGGAAAGAAGGAAAAGGAAGGAAGGAAGGAAGGAAGGAAAGGAAGAAGGGAAGAAGAAAGGAAGGAAAGAGAAAAAAAGAGGAAAAGGAAAAAAAAGGAAAAAAGAAAAGAAGGAAAAAGAAAAAAAGGAAGGAAAAAGGAGGAAAAAAAAAAGGAAGGAAGGAAAGGAAAGGAAGGAAAAGAAAAGGAAGGAAGGAAAGAAATAAAGAAAAGAAAGGAGAAGGAAGGAAGGAAGGAAGGAAGGAAGGAAGGAAGGAAGGAAGGAAAGAAGAAGGGAAGGAAGGAAAGGAAAGGAAGGAAAAGAAAAGGAAGGAAAGAAAGAAATAAAGAAAAGAAAGAAGGAAGGAAGGAAGGAAGGAAGGAAGGAAGGAAGGAAGGAAGGAAGGAAGGAAGGAAGGAAGGATCTGTATGAAAGCTCACAGATCCAGGCTGTAAAAATAAAATCTTTCCAATGTCCACTGGATGGTGCAGCAACCTGCTCACTCGATTGCAAATAAAGACATATTCTGCCACACACACTGACCTTGCCATTTGGTTACGGACTCTGTTGGCGAAAAGGACGGGGTCTTTTTTTTCTGCCTCAGATGGGGCATGAACTGGGAGGAACTGAAAAATAAAGGCAACCTCAGTATATCATGGTCCAGCAGAGCCTGCAGCTTTTTAATTTATTTCTCAGCTAGGGGAAGGTAAGATTGTCTGCCACAAGAGGGAGGTACAGCCTTAGGAAAGGAAAACCTGCGCCTTAAAAAAAATGAGGCATTATTTTGCACCATGTTGAGAAAAATACTCTACAATTAAAGCATCAAACAAATAGAAATGCTTTCTTTCTTTCTCTCTCTCTTTTCAGGAAGGAAGCCTTTTCTTTTTTTTTTTTTTTCTCTTCAATTTCCTTTCCTTTCCTTTCCTTTCCTTTCCTTTCCTTTCCTTTCCTCTCTCCCTTTCTCTCTTTCACGCTCCTTCCCTTCCCCACCAATAAGTAAGAAATGGACACAATTATTCTGCTTAACCAGACTGAACAGCCATCGTTCTTTTTCTCTTCCTCCTCTTCTTACCTCCTTTCTTTCTCGCTCCTTCCCTTCCCCACCAATAAGTAAGAAATGGACACGATTTATTCTGCATAACCAGACTGAACAGCCATCGTTCTTTTGTTCTTCCTTACCTCCACTTCGATTTTCGTAAAGACCTGGCACAGAGTCAGCACTAACGCCTGTTTGCTGAAAAACAAAAGAAAGAAAACACGTACAAGGTTGCTTTGTAGCATTCAGCGTTCAGATTAATTCCTCTAAGATCTCACTTAACAGCTGTTGTAAAAATGATTAAACAATTGGGCCCGGTCATGTGGGCGCTTCAATTTACAACCACAGTGATTAACAACAGAAATTCTGCTCTGTTGTTGTACTCCAGATGATAATGGGGAGGAAGAGGAGGGGGAAGGGGGAGAGGGAAGGGAAGAAGGGGAAGGAAAAAGAAGAGGAGGAGGAGAAGAAAGAAGAGGAGGAAGAGGAGGAAGAGATCACCAGATCTATCATTATCATTATTACCAATTGCCACCACAAACCCTTTGATCTGCGTAACAATTTAAAAAAGACAACTATGCTCAAAACGGTTGCATTAAGTAACCCTCCTAACACAAATAAGTCTGAAGTACATTTCTGTCCCAAGGATTCGACTTACAAGCTGTATCCCTGCCAGGTCCATGTCACAGTATCCTGGAGGAATTAAATGAAAGGGAAAAAAGAGGAAGAGAATTTATTCGACAATAAGAAGGCACGATCACAAAACGAATCAAGGCTGGGAAGTCAAGGTTTTTCAGTAGCAAGCTGGAGGTTAGGAAGAAAAAGAGGACACAGTTGTACAAATTGTGCAACCTTTTTTTGTGGCAGTCATTAAGCGAATACTCCAGCCGTTAACCAAACCAGTGATTCTTTATTCAGTAAACAATTTTACTAAAACCCAGGAGCCAGCTTTCAGTAAAATTGTCATAAAACATGATCACGTGAGCATGGGATACTTCAAACAACATCCATAAATGCAGCTGTGTTATCGAAAGCTTGAAGTCGGTCCTGTGACTTTGAATCTGGGTCAAAGCAGCCCAAGGTGGGTCTGTTGTAGCTTGGAACTGTTGCAAAGTGACTGGTCATAAGACGAGGGGCACCTGTACAGCTGAGCTAATTTCCCCGTGACTAAAGTGAGCAGAGGAATTTCAAGGGGGAAATCTTCTGTCTAAATTCAAAACTTACCAACTTGTTGGGGTAGCGAATAACCACGGGCTGAACAGGAACCCCAGGAATAAAAGCTCCTGAAAATAAAAGCAATTTGTTTGAAGGTCCCTGCATCTTTAGCTTGGAACTCCAGCATTTGTAGAAAGTAAATAATATCTATTTACCTCAAAATAAATAAACGTGATAAAAAGTTCCCCAGTGCTCACAAAAGAAGCCATTTTTTATTTGACCCTCATTCTCTCTTTCCCTCATGGCATCCAGTTAGAAATTCCATTTATACCATATAAAACGCCACACAGAGCAAACAAACAGCACAGTCACCATGTGCTTTACTGCTCAACTATATTACTATAATAGGAAACAGGAAACTCTAACAAATCCATAACAATGTTTGAAATGACTGGCATACATCCTGAACTGTTCCTTCTGCTTTTCCAAAATAAGTCATCTCGCAAAGCCTTTCTTACCTTGTTTAAATGTGATCAAACATGATCGATTTGTACATGTTCCTTCTGGGAAAATCATTACCTAGAATACAAGGAAGAAGGAAGGAAGGAAGGAAGGAAGGAAGGAAGAAAAAAAGAATAGATCATTCATGTTTAATTATTCTGCAAATCTGACAATTCGCGCTTCAGATTCGATTGGCTAATAATTCTTCAAAAATTACTGTACTAGAAACTATTTTTTTTCTGAAACAACAGCTGAGAAAGATAACCCTCATTTCTCTCTAAAGTTTAAGCACTGGGACAGTTTAGTAAAATCCTTTTTACCACCAGAGGGCACTCTAAAATCAATCTGTTTTTTTTTTTCAGGTACAGATATTACTAAATTTACCAAATTTCTTCTAAAGGATAACCTCCAGATGTATTAAGCTATAATTCTGAAAAAGAATTGGGAACTGGGGTGTAGCTGGGAAAGAAAGTTCACTTTGCTTGACCACCTTTCTTCCGCCATACAAAATGCATAAAGCATCAGAAGGTAAGACAAGAAGCAATGGATGGGAACTAGTCAAGGAGAGAAGCAACTTAGAACTCAGGAGAAATTTCCTGACAGTGAGAACAATTAAACCAGTGGAATGACTTGCTTCTAGAAGTTGTGAGTGCTCCATCACTGGAGGATTTTAAGAAGAGACTGGACAGCCACTTGTTTGAAATAGTATAAGGTTTCTTGCTTGGGCAGGGGGTTGGACTAGATGACCTACAAGGTTTCTTCCAACTCTGTTCTGTTCTGAATGCAATGCCATCCATGACTCAAGACCATTTGTTCTGCTTTTTCTTTTCTTTTGTCCATGCTAAACTTGTCTTTATTTTTGCAAAAAGAATGGAAGGAACGCAAAGGAAAGGCAAGCTAAGAAGAAACCAAATGGGACAGATCAGAGGTTGTATTTAGCAGGTTCTAACCCAGGGGTGGGCAAACTTTTTGACTCGAGGGCCACAATGGGTTTTTAAACTGGACTGGAGGGCCAGAACAAAAGCATGGATGGAGTGTTTGTGTGAACTAATATAAATTCAAAGTTAGATTACTTCACGTAGCCTTCTGGGAGAGCAAGAGAACCCTCCACTCTTTCGGCTCCGCAGGTTGGATAGAACAGCCGAACAGGCCGGATCCGGCCCCCGGGCCGTAGTTTGCCCATGGCTGTTCTAACCAGTTCTGGAGAACCGGTAGCAGAAATTTTGAGTAGTTCAGAGAATCAGCAAATCCCACCTCTGACTGGCCCCGCCAACCCCATCTCTTCTCTGCCTCCCATTGAGTCCCAGCTGATTGGCTGGGTCTTCTTTGGTTGCCCTGCCCAGGAGAACGGAGCTGGAAAGCAGGTTAGTGGGGTGGGGAGGGAATGGGGATTTTGCAGTAACCTTCCCCGGCCACACCCACCAAGCCACACCCACCAATCCATGCCCACAGAACCAGTAGTAAAATTTTTTGAATCCCAACACTGGGGCAGATTCAGCTAAACCCAAGCCATGGAGGGTTTGCAACAACGCCGCAAACCATGTCTTCCCCGAGAAAAAATAGTTTCGGCTATTTTCTGCAGGAAAGCAAACCCTTCCTTCCCCTGAAGCTTCCCAAAGCTCCCAAGACTATGAAGAATGGCTGAGCTGTGGAAATGGTACCTGAGGCCATGGTTCTTCTGAGGTTGCCCGTTTTGTAATTTCTTGGATAGTGTGCTTCCGTGAATCTGGGTCATTCCGTGAGACTAGCACAGGCTGGAGGGCATCAATGAACCCTATTCAAAAAAATAAATAATTAAATAAATTTGCAAATAAATTTGCAAAGAGGAGAGGTAGGAAAACTGTTGGTTTTGTTCTGACCAAGGCTTCCTGAGATTGTAATTAAGCACACGCTTAGTAAAAACAACTCTTGTTTTATTTCAACGCTGGGAATTATGTTCATTCCCAGCCGCGAATGAGTCCCAAACAGTCCCTCGAGATAAGCAGCCACCTTTCTCTCCTTTGAATGGCTGCCATCAACTAGAGTGCCAAATGAATTATAAAAACCAACTGAAATACAAAGTCCACACAGAGATTCAAGGATTAATCCGAACAGAATGAACGACTTTGCTTCCTGCAAAGGTTTCATCATCTTGGCTGTCCTTTATACCTTATGGGAGGGGCAATCACCTCCCAGCCTTACTCCCGAGTCACCCCTTTTGTCTCAGCTGCTCTTGCCTTCTAGCAGCTCTGTGCACACACACACTGGGAACAGGTTCCCTTGTTCCTCTGCCTTGCTGCTGCCAGATTCTGGAGGCTCCAGAATCAGCACCCCACTCCCAGATGGTCCTGGCCCCATCTCTGCATTGGACACAGGACCCTCATCTGAGGCCTCTCCAGACTCCCTGACTGGTTCCCTTTCATCTTCACTGTCTGATTCCGCTGCCATCTGCACAGGCTGCCGGCAAACCACAACAGGTTTGCTCGAGTTTTGCCAGGATACTTACTGCCAAAAATGGGCACCCAGACATTCTCTTCCTTGGATACCACAGACGGCAAACCTGCCACGGCACAAACAATGCTGTCGAAGAAGCTAGAGTGTGGAGCGACCACTAAGATGGGTGCCTCTTGAGGACTAGCGACTTTCCCTTTGACTTTGATTTGGAAGCCCATCGCAAAGAACAAGGCTCGACCGAAGATGAGGAGGCCAATGTGGGATATTGTCCTTGAACAGAAACAAGAAGAGATGTTTACGTTGGGCATTTTACCAGATAAGTACAAGGGGACTACATATTTGATCTTACCTGCATTAACTGCAGCTAGAATTGTATTTGCACAACAGTGAAAAAGTGAAGAGATGAAAATGTGATTTAAAAAATATTAGAATGTGCAAAAATGGATAGACGAACACTTACAATGGAGGAAAAGGAAGAAACTGAATACTTGTTGACATGGAACTAATTTTATCAATGGCTAGCTAATAAAAACAGAAGTTAGAAACATGTAGATACAAGAAAAGAATTAATGATACAAGGGGCATTTGTTAAAATGGATAAGCTGCTGCTATTATTATTATTATTATTATTATTATTATTATTATTATTATTATTATTTCATCATACAGTCATCCAGATGTTCAGACTGGGTTTGGCATTTTTGTCCCCCTATTGAGTCCTTACCCAGGACCTGGGATAGGAAAATCTGGATGTTTGATGGCATTACAGATATCGCCGCAGGATGGAAGCTGTTTCAAGTAAAGCTGCCTTCTGCAATTGACTGATGGCGAATTTGTCAATGCCAATAATGGTGTTCAAGTGGTGCTCCAGTTGTTTTGGGACTGCACCCAAGGCGCCTATGACTATTGGTCCTACCCTTGCTTGCCTTTGCCATAGTTGTTCTATTTCTATTTGTAGGTCTTTGTATTTTGTTATCTTCTCCAGTTCTTTCTCTGCTCTTCTGTAGGCACTGCCAGATCCACTATCCAGACAATTTATTAGTATTAGTATTAAACTAATACCAATGTAATGAATATTGTTGTAAACACTTTATTATTTTCTAAAAATATTTGTACCCTGACAACACACTGTTTAACTAAAAATGGAATTTTTATATGTTATAAAATAAAAAAAATCAAAAAAAAAAAAAAGAGAGATGTGTTGCTTTACTGGTTCCTAAGCCATCCTTCCTGGCAAATTATGGCCCCCTTTGTGGCTTAGCTGGCTCAGGAATTCTGGGATTTGAAGTCCACAGGTCGTAAAAGGACCCATCCACTGGTTTAAGGCATCAGGCCAGAAACCAGGAGACTGGGGTAACCTTGGGCCAGTCCTTCTCTCTCCACCCTAGAGAGGAAACAATGACAAATCACTTCTGAAATCTAGCAAGAAAACTGCAGGGAGAAAACTTATCCAGGAAGTTGGGCCAAGAGTCAATAGACTCAAATGTAAATATGAGTTGTACACACACACACACACACACACACACTGTTCTGCTATTTCCCCAGCTCTATAAGACATGGGCAGGATGCCTGTCCCCGTTCTACAACACAAATCCTAAAGCAATTTCCAACATTTACATATGCTTGACTGGCTCATTCAACCATTGCAACTCCCATCCAGTGAATCAATGCGTCCTAATTATTCATTTGCATCTTTATTTACCTCCAGACCTTTTCATTGGTTGGGGGTGAGTGTGTGAGGAAGAAAGAACAGCCTATTACTATTACTAAAATGTACAATACAAGCAAACCCACAAAGCCATGCACATGCGATATGAAAAGTGTACAGTTAGCAATTAAAAGCATTAAAAAAGGGAAGTAAAATTTTGGCCACCACATTACCAAAAAGATGTTGAGACTTTGGGGAAAATGCAAGGAAGAGCATTAATATGTATTATAAGATCAGTTAGCAAAATTAAAAGAAATGGGTGGATAGACAGAAGGATAAAGTTTTGGAACAGATTTCTGAAAGCTGCAGAAAATAAACATAGTTATCAAATAAATATTGTTATCATTAACCCCACAGTACAGGTCAGCCAACACTGAAACTCACGTCTTCCAATCTTAAAACAAGAAGTTTAGAGTCATTCTTTCGTTTTGCAAAAGGACCAAAATAAAACATTGCAGTCCTTCACTTCCCCTTGCAATAAACAGGACAAAATTAAGTCCAACACTGCATGTGTGTGAGCTTTTCATCCAGTTCTGCTCCAAAATGTTGGAATTGGTCCCAATTTCCTGTTATCTGAGCACCGTTGGGTTCCTAAGCTACATTTACAAACACAAGCAGGAGGTGATTTGTGTACTCAACATTCATTTCAGGGTAGAATGAAAAATTAAGATTATGTTGCCCATAGTAAATGATCCACGCAGCAGTTACCTCAAGCGTTTCATGCTCTGTGCTCTTTCCTAATCAGGTGATGCCTCCATGAAAAATACAAATAACGATCTTTAGCTATTTCCCATATTACCTTTTCCATCCTCGGAGTGGCGCTGAGCCTTTTTCAGTGGTGCAGGAGGTTGCAAGAAGTACAAAAGGCCATGCCAGTAACAGGATGAACAGGATGAACGCAACGCGTAGAGGAAGGAGGATAAGGCCCAAGAAGAACACCTGGGAAAGAAGGGACAATGTTAAAGAGACACCTGGACAACTTCTGGAATTCTTGACTTCAGAAACATTAAGTCTCGGGTTAAATTTGTGCGAGGGACATGGTGGCTCAGTGGCTAGGATGCTGAGCTTGTCGATCAGAAAGGTCGGCAGTTCGGTGGTTCGAATCCCTAATGTCATGGAGTGAGCTCCCGTTACTTGTCCCAGCTTCTGCCAACCTAGCAGTTTGAAAGCATGTAAAAAATGCAAGTAGAGAAACAGGGACCCCTTTGGTGGGAAGGGAACAGCATTCCGTGTGCCTTTGGCGTTGAGTCATGCCAGCCACATGACCATGGAGACGTCGTCGGACAGCACTGGCTCTTTGGCTTTGTAACGGAGATGAGCACCGCCCCCTAGAGCCGGAAATGACTAGCACATATGTGTACCTTTACCTAAATTTGTGTATCAGAGAACAATTTTGACCAAACCACTTCTTGCTGATCAAGACAAGAAGCAATGGATGGAAATTAATCAAGGAGAGAACCAAGCTCGAACCAAGGAGAAATTTCCTGATAGTGAAAAAAAAAATCAATGGAGCAATTTGCCTCCAGAAGTTGTGGGCATTCCAACACTGAGGTTTTTTAAGAAGATACTGAACAGCCATTTGTCTGGAATTGTACGGGGTCTTCTGATTCAGCTGGGGTTGGACTTGAAGACGTCCAAGGTCCCTTCCAACTTCTGTTAAACTCAAACCCCCAGATCCAGCAATCTTTCTAATATTCCCATTTAGGGTTGTCTTCCCAAAACTTATTTCAACTCATTTACTGAGTTAAAGCAGGGTATTATGCACTGGATCATAAAATCACTCAAGTCAAAGTTAACAAGCTTTGCAAGTTGTAAAAATGAAGCTGTTAAGTCTTTCGCCAATCTGATTAAATGATTTTGCAAATTCATCTTAGCCCAGCCATGCCTCTGGGCTAAGAGCCATCAATTCAGTTCAACCAGAGTAATTGACCACCAAATATTTCTAAATATTTTCTCTCTCCCTCTCTCAAGAGCCTTTCAAAAACAAATCCACAGGGCTGGTTTATTTTTCCTAAAAAGCGATGTTCCTGGAATGGTATGTGAGAGAAGGAGAACTCCGTTCAGAAACTGGTGAAAAGGACAGTCAGATTATGACTTGGCCCAGGCCATTAATAAGTTATTTATTTATTTATTTATTTATTTATTTATTTATTTATTTATTTGACTTGTATGCCCCTCTCCAAAAGGACTCGGCTCACAATTAAAACCAACACAATAAATTAATTATCTAAAATAGAATTAAATTAATCAAGCCAAATTAAGCTAAAAACCCATTTATAATTTATGTTGTAAAATTAACCCCTCCCCCAAGGAGTTAGCACAGCCCAGCCTGTTCAAACAACCAGGTTTTTAAATCATGGTGGAAGGTGCGCAGGTCAGGGGCCAGGCGGAGCCCCAGGGGCAGTTGGTTCCACAGAGCGGGAGCCACCACAGAGTAATTTAACATGCAACCAATTCTAGCAAAGCAGGTTTCATGTAAATTCCGGAAACCTTCTCCATAGTAAGATGCTTTGTTTCAGGATGTGTTTTCACCTGGCAGGTATCGGAAATAGTTAAATATTAATTTAAAGGTATACTCATATGCAGTCCAGCACTTTCACAAAAATAAAAGACTTCAGTGCTTAAGGCAGACCATATATTGGTCATTCAGGGCAAGCCTTGTTAAAAGGTAGAGGCAGAGAGAAGAAAGAAGAAAATATTCTTTGAAATGTCAGATGCGATTAGATCATCAAAAGTTTAAGTTCAGTGTTGGGTTAAATGAAGAGGTCAACCACAGCAAGGCGAACGTAAAGAAAAGATCCTAATGT
The DNA here is from genome assembly GCA_009733165.1 of Naja naja. Classification (NCBI taxonomy): domain Eukaryota; kingdom Metazoa; phylum Chordata; class Lepidosauria; order Squamata; family Elapidae; genus Naja; species Naja naja. The sequence goes on along the minus strand of CM019161.1, from coordinate 21,922,974 downwards.
TCCATATTTTCAAGTTTAAAAATATCAGATATGAGAAGGAATGAGCCAGGATACTAAGGTTTTCTTCTTTTTTAAAAAAAAAAGGAAATTAAATCATTGTTTTCCTACCAACCAGGTTCATAACAGGTAACTGTTGCAAAAGGAAAGGTAAACGGAAGCATTCATTCTTTACAAAATAGAACAATTATTGCAAAAGTGTACCATTCTCACCTGCAGCTAAAACAGCAGGATTTTTTTAGTCTTCCTTATAAGATGATGAAGATATTGTTAAGTGGAATCCTCAACGTATGACCACAGTTTAAGCCCAAAATTCCTGTTGCTAATCAAGACAGTTGTTCATTCAATTTTGCCCCATTTCATGACCATTCTGGCCCCAGTTTCTCAGAATCCCTGCTGTTGTTAAGTTAGTCACATGGTTGTTAAGTGAATCTGGCTTCCCCATGGACTTGGCTTGTCCGAAGGTTCCCGAAAGGGGATTGGATGGCCTCACTGTCATAAATACAAGTCGTTTGCCAAGCATCTGAATTTGGATCACGCAACCAATGGATGCTTGCAAGGGTTGCAACTGTGAAAAATGATCATAAGCCACTTTTTTTATTGCCATTGTAACAGTCACTAAATGAACTGTTGTAAGTTGAGGGCCACCTTCAAACAAGTATGGGCATCCTGTAACTCTGTGTTTCTCAAACTCAGTGAGTTTAAGAGGCATGGACTTCAGCTCCCGGAATTTACAAATTATTATAAAGAGGTGTGGGCTACAATTCACACCGGAATTTTCAAATTACCCTGTTTCCCCCAAAATATGACCTACCCTAAAAGTCCTAGCTTGATTTTTACACATGCACCCAATATAAGCCCTACCCCCAAAAAATAAGCCCTAATTAGGATCCCACCCACTCCAGAGTGCATGGGTAAAAATTAAGCTAGGGTAAGGGATGGGAGGTTGGAACTGCCCTACTACTTACCTTGGGACAGTTGTAGCCAGGCCCTGCACACCCTGACACCTGTCTTGCTGGCCCATTTCTTCTGCAGCCAGCAAGGCTGGTAAGGCTTTCCTGAAGGTCCCTGTAGCTGAGTACAGAGCCCCAGATCAACCCAGAGCTCTGCTACCAGATGCAGAGATCTTCAGGAAAGCCTTGCCAGATGTAGAAGAAGAAATTCCTGAAGGCCTCTGACAGTGAAAAGGAGGCTGGGGAGATGCATGCAAGTGAGGTTAGTCAGTGGATCAGTGGTGAGATCCAAATGTTTTTACTACTGGTTCTGTGGGCATGGCTTGGTGGGCATGGCAGAGGAAGGTTACTGCAAAATCCCAATCCCTCCCCACCCCACTAACCTGCTTTCCAGCTCTGTTCTCCTGTGCAGGGCAACAAAACGAGGCCCAGCCAATCAGCTGGGACTCAGCAGGAAGAGATGGGGGCAGGGCCAATCAGAGGTGGTATTTGCTGGTTCTCTGAACTACTCAAAATTTCCACTACCGGCTCTCCAGAACCAGTCAGAACCTGCTGAAGACCACTCTGCAGTGGATGACATCACCCCCAAAATAAGACTTGGTGCTTTTTTTGGGTGGCAAAAAAACATATGACAGGGTCTTATTTTGGGGGAAACAAGTATTATGGAGAGTATGGACTTCAATCCCCAGAATTTGCAAATGCTTGAACGAGCTGGCGAGGTGCATCATACCTATTTGTAACCTGCAGCTAAAGCAACAGCTTGTTTCCCTTCCTTCAAAGATAATACCTCTCTCATGATATTGCTAAGTGGAATGCAGATTACTCAGAGGGGAAATTATGAAATGTCCTGCTGGCTGGCAGATTTCCAGATCTGCCCAACCTTCTGACTAAAACAAACTTCAGATCCGAGACAGGAGGATTGCAGGATGCCAAAGGGTGTGTCACAACAGTGACAAATTTGTGGCAAGAAAATACCCTTAGAGTACAAAGACAGGTTTTGAATTGCATTGCTCCTGAAAATGCCCAGAAGGCAATTTTTAGCACTTGCTTGCTTGTGGCTGGTTTTGACCTGCTCATGTTTTTTTTTATTTCAATTTTTTTTGCAGTCTTCCTTTATAAACAATACAGGAATCCTGTAATTTGGACTTTCTCAAACTTAGCAAGTTTATGATGTGTTGGATTTCATTTCCCAGAATTCCCCAGCCAGCCTGGGAATTGAAGTCCATACACCTTAAAGCTGCTGAATTTGACAAACACTGTTAAGGTTTTGCAAAGATTTAAAAAGCTACTGAAACTGAGAAGAATGTAAAGATTATGAAAGGGTAAAAGAAAAAATGGTGAATAACAAAAAGGACAAAAGAAAGATTTACAGATTAACAGAGTTGGAAGGGACCTTGTAGGTCATCTAGTCCAACCCCTTACCCAATCAGGAAACAATACACTATCTCTGACAGATGGCAGTCCAATCTCTTCTTAAAAGCCTCCAGTGATGAAGCTCCCATATCTAAGGAAGTAAACAGCAATTGCCATATGTATTTGTATCCAGTATTTTTTTCTCTTTTTTGCAAGTTCACTGTGTGAATGATAAACTATCCTTTCATGTTTTCCATATTTCCAGTCTTTAGAAGTATCTAAAGACAATATCTCTGGTATATAATTGCAATATTTAGTTTCAAAAAAAATCTTAATTTCTGTTGAGGATCAAAGAGAAAATGGAAAAGCAAACCACTAGTAATAAAAACTTGGAAAAGTTGAATGGGCACCAATTGGCCATCTTTAGATTATAAGCAAGCAAGCAAGCAGACAAAAACTACCAGCAATTATTGGTCTATATTATTTAAGAAAAAAATATATATCCAAAAGAAAGCTTTTTTCTTCTTTTATCTTTTTTTTGCTCCAATGTCAGCTGATTAACTTGGTGCAAGGGCTTTGTGGTTAGAAGGCTGGCAAGATTTTAAGAATTTAAAACTTTCTGGGAGAAAACGGGAAAGGCTTGTCTGAAAGCATTCAAGAATTTGGACTTACTTTCTTAGAATATCAGGTTACAGTCACAAGCTAAGAAATGGAGGAGGAAACGGAGGAGCTTTGTTAGAATTGAATCTGGGTTTTAAAACCAGCCAAGCAGAGTTTTGAGTGGTCTCTGCAATATATAGCGAATATCACCAACAAAACTAGCAGTGTTTTCATGAGTTTTTATTTTGCTACACATTTTTTATTGATTTTTATTTTGCTAGCTCTCAACTTCCAACAGTTTGTTTAGTGACTGTTCAAAGGTACAAGAGTCGTGAAAAGGGGACTTAAAAGACCAGTATTCACATTTATGACCATTGCAACATCCCCTTGGTCATGTGATCAAAATTCAGATGCTCGGCAACTGACTCATATTTATGATGGCTGCATTTTCCCAGGGTCACGTGAGCCCATTTTGCAACCTTCTAACGAGCAAAGTTTTGGTCACCACGCTTATTAAAAAGATGTTGAGACTCTAGAAAAGAGTGCAGAGAAGATCAACCAGGATGATTAGGGGACTGGAGGCTGAAACATACAATGAACGGTTGCAGGAAGTGGGTGTCAGGACTCCAACAATCCACCCCCATTGGAATCATGAATCTCTCTAGCTGCATCTCTCAGAGTTTTTTTTAAATCATTTATTAGGAGTGAACATGTTGGTGTTACCTGGATGCAGCTGACACTGAGACACATCATTCATCTCACCCTTGACCCTGATCTTCCCCACCCACTGGATGTATATTCTCCAATGGAACACATCCATAGCCCAGAGTCATCAATTATGCTCTCCAGTAATAATCTTGCATGCCAGAAGCTTTGGCAGCCAAGCGATTATCTAAAGTATGCATTATCCCCCCGCCACTCCCTTTCTACTGGCAACTCTAAAAGACCAGAGAAATATTTTTGAGTTGACACTGGGCATGGCTAGTCTAGTGGAGAGAAGGACCAGGGGAGACATGATAGCAGTGTTCCAATATTTGAGGGGCTGACACAGAGAGGAAGGAGTCAAGCTATTTTCCAAGGCACCTGAAGGCCAGACAAGGAATAATGGATGGAAACTGAACAAGGAGAGATTCAACCGGGAAATAAGGAGAAACTTTCTGACAGGGAGAATGATCAACCCGTGGAACAGAAGTTGCCTTCGGAAGTTGTGGGAGCTTCAGCTGAGATTTTCAAGAAGAGATTGGACTCCCATCTGTCAGAAATGGTGATTATTAAGATTTTTAAAACTAAACATTGCAAGAGATGCTGCCTGTAGATACTTCTAAAGACTGGAAGTATGGAAAACATGAAGGGATAGTTTATCATTCACACAGTGGACTTGCGAAAAAGAGAAAAAATACATATGGATTCAAATACATATGCAATTGCTCTTTACTTCCTTAGATATGGGAGCTTCATCACTGGAGGCTTTCAAGAACAGATTGGACTGCCATCTGTCAGGGATGGTGTAGGGTCCCCTGCTTGGGCAAGGGGTTGGATTAGATGACCTACAAGGTCCTTTCAACTCTGTTAATCTGTTAAATCTGTTAAAGTCAGTAGGGAAGCCATATTCACCGAATAACTGTTTTACTAATTTAACCACTGCAGGAGTTGACTTAACAACTGTAGCACAGGCCGGCCTGGATTGAGCAGGGTTTGGGATTTTAATTCAAGGTCATTTTAATTTGATTTTATTATATTTGGATTAGAGTAAATTTGATAAATTTTGTATTTATTTGTATATATATTTCAGTGTAAGCCACCCCGAGTCCCCCCCGGAGATGGGGCGGCATATAAATCCAATAAATAAATAAATAAATAAATGTCGTAAAATGAGATAAAGTTCACTTCACAACCTAGCAACAAACAAATGGGTTCAATTGTGGTCGCAAGTCAAGGACTACCTGTATTCTCGTACAGCTTTGTTTTCAAAAGCTTCCCTGCCCGAATTTAAGCGGAGTCAACAGAGCTTTTCAGAATCACAGGGAAAGGAAATGATAGACCAGAAATGACTCCCTCTTTCTGTAAACTCTGTTTAAGGCCAGTATTTGTATAGCACAACTGTGAACCAAGATAAATCATAGGAGATAAATCTCAATGCGAATGTGGGAAATCCTGACTGAAGAGATTAGAAGCCAACAAGTTTCAGCTGACAAGAGAGCAAAGGAAACCATCTTCATAGCAACTGATTGCAACTAAAACATAACCCAGGATTTGAAGCGATAGGGAATGAGTTGCTTTAAAAGAGGTAGACTCCTCCAGCTTCCACAGTAATTCCTGTTTAATAAGTTCTGCTTGCTACTGAAGGGGGAAACATCCTGTCCTTGGGTATAAACATTTGCAAAAAGGGAAGTTCTAAAAAACATTTGCAATTCAGAAATGGGGAAACTGACCAGAGAAAGCCCCAACCTACATTAGAGACAACCGCTGAGCAGGCTATGCTATCAAATCTACTGTAAATCTGCTTATTCTATCAGGATTTTTTAAAAAAAGAAAACAACATGTTAAATATTGAATTAAGGACTTCTGGAATTCAGGTCTTGTCCTTCCAAATAAATGCCTGGGTTTTGTTCCCTTCTTGTCCATTCTTCACCAAAACAAGAACATTTTTCACATTCACTTCCACACCTATGAAATTGTACAAAAAGGCACTTGTTTCCTAATAGTGTTGCAAGAAGAATAAGCAGGAGGGGAGAACAATTTGGAGATAAAACACCTGCACTGTCTTCAGGCAGAAGTGCAACAGGTGCAGCTCTCCTGAACAAGCTGCAGAATGGATATTTGGTGTAAGCAAGTTTTCTTTTTAAAGAGTGGAGCAAGTCAGCAGGGACATGAATCAAAGGCTATTCATCATCATGATATGGAACCTCCACATGCTGAAGCAGTCTATCTCTGTTAGGTTTTACCTTTGGGGTTTAAAAAATAAAAATAAATCCAGAACTTTGGACCAACTTCTAGCAAAGCATCGTGGCAGATTCTTGCACAAAAGGTGTATCTTTGAAAATAGATATGCTTTTGCAAATGGGAAGTTGCCATATGCAGCTACAAAAGTGGAACTCAAATCCTGTGAGGAAGGACTGAAAAATAAAGACCACCTGAACAAAATTTGGAGCAAAGACAAGAACAATTTTTGTCTCTCTCTGTCCAGAGTCAGTGGGAGATGCAAATTTAATCAATATATGAAAAGTTGTTCTGGCCTAGAACAACAGACTTAAACCAGGAACTAAAACAGACAAAATAATTTTTGATGCCTTTGTGTCCTTTTTCATTACATGTCTTCCTGCTTTTTTATTGCATTTTTCTTCCATTTCTTTCCATTTTGCGGTCTCTTTGTAGTTTATCAATATGCAACAGATGTCAAAACTCTCAAAATTATCCATTCAAGAAGAGACAAAGCCACCTCTAAGGAGAGTTGCTGGGGTTGCCCTCTCCACTTCAATTAGAGCCAGGGGCTGGACTAAATGACCTTTAGAACCCCACCCAGCTCTGCGTTCTATAAAGTAAGTTGGGGAGAGAAATCACCGGAGCCAGTGAGAACGAGGGGCGCTTCTAAGCAGACCCCAAAGACTATACAACCCAACCCCACACAGCTTCAACTTTACACTAAAAGCTTTTCTACCCCCCAAAAGGGACCATCCTAATTCAAAGCAATTTTAAAAAAAACCTCCAAGTTTAAAAAAAAGTGTTCCTCTCAAGCCTACTTCCCTCCCACTCCCACCTCTTTATCTCCCCTAACCCCAATTGCAAAGCAACCACCCATCCGACTTACGGGGCTGCGAATCCTCGGCGGAGACCTCCGAAGCTAACTTCTTGGAAGTTGCCGGCACCACGCCTTCCTTTTAGGCTCCCAGGGAATCTCCTTATATCCCATCTCCCCGCGTCTTCAGCTGCGCTTCGGGCTTCCAGGAGACGCGGAGCCGTCCGGTATTCCCCCCCTCTCCCTCATATCCAGAGATGGGATTTCACACTTCCAGCCTCTTGTTCAGCGCAACTTCTAACGCCAAGAGGAATAAAACGCCGAGCGTCTCGATAAACCCCAGAAATAAAGGAGGAATGTTTACAGCTCAAAAGTTGCAATGAAGGGTCGTTGGTGCTCTACGAGCTTGGATAGTTTTCTGGCAGACGTTTCATGACCCAAACTATTATCCCCATTGATGAAGTTACCAAAGTTTGGGTCATGAAACGTCTTCCAGAAAGCCCACCCAGCTCAGAAAGCACCAAGGACCCCACAGTCCTCCTCCTCCACTCCGTACACCCCATTCCCTTCTAGTTACCTAGTTGGGTCATAAAACGTCTGCAAGAAAACCGCCCAGCTCAGAGAGCCCCCAAGGAGCCCTCAAATCCAGAAATAAAACGGTAGGAAATGACCAGGAATTGCCTTTTTTTATGCCTTTGGCCCTCCCTCTAGCCTTGCTGCAGCTTGGGGGGCACCAACTTCTCCCCACCCCACCCCACCCCACTTCTCCCCACCTCCCAAATCCCCTATACCCCCGTGCGCTGTCCTTTACGCAGTTGCCCAAGCGCTCTTCCCTCCCGACGCCCGTTTCCAACGTACCCAGGTTTTTTCCTTGGCGCCCAGACTCGTCTCTTGCACGAAGGGGTTGAGCACCAAAGGGGAGGCCAACGACCGTTGCCTGGGCAGGAGGAAGAGCCGCTGCTCCTGCTGCTGTTGCTCCGGCGGCGCGGCCGAAGGCAGCTTTCCCATGTCGCCAGCTGGCAAGGCGCTTTCCAAAGTCGCCACCGCCGCCGCTTCTGTGCAAAGCGACATCGGGTGCTGAAAAAGCCGCAGCCGGCGGCGGCAGTAGCAGCAGCGCCCCTCCCGGGCTCCAAGGCGCTTGCGCGACACACCTCGACCTGATCGGCCGTGGGGGCAGGCGAAAGGTAAAGGTGGAGCGAGGAAAGCCTCCCTCCCACACACAAACTCCGATTTTCTGAGAATTTTCCTTTGCGGGATGTAGAACTTGGGTCCTTGGTTGGAAGGCGGCGGAGGGGCAACGCCAAGATCGGAGCTGTAAAAAAAAATTGTGACTCTCGGCTGCCCCGATCTTGGCTCCATTCTGCAAGCAGAATAATGTAGGACATTGTAGAAAATTGTAGGAATTCTGTAAAGAAAGTGTTTGGAAGGCAGGCGAGAAAAGTTCTTGAGAAGTTTGGCTTCTGCAAAAACTCTTGACCCCAAAGTCTATGGAGCTTCTCAGTCATCCACATCATGGTTGTCTCAACTGGGTTGGATTTTTTTTTTATTTCTTCAAGAAAAAACATAGTTCAGTTGCCTTTTTGAAAGAAAGAAAAAAACATCTTTGAGACAATCTTGATCCAAAGACTAGAAGACTTCTAAAGTCCCTTCCAACTCTTGTTATTCGGTGGTTTTTATTAATCTGGTATTCTGTTATTCTGATGTTGAAGCACCTGCACCTACCCTGTTTGTGGGTTGCTTCTTTAAGATCTGCAGACAAAAATGTTAAGTAGATACATTTAGCGCCTACTTAACAGAATGACTGAGTTGGAAGGGACCTTGGAGGTCTTCTAGTCCAAGCCCCTGTTCAAGCAGGAAACCCTATTCCAGGGGTCTTCAAACTTGACAGCTTTACGACTTCTGGACCTCAATTCCCAGAATTCTTCCTCCAAGTCATGTTACCTCAGGAATTCTGGGAGCTGAAGTCCACGAGTCTTAAAATTGCCAAGTTTGAAGACCCTTGCCCTATACCACTTCAGACAAATGGTTGACCAACCTCTTCTTAAAAACCTCCAGTGTTGGAGCATTTACAACTTCTGGTGGCAAGTTGTTCCATTGATTAATTGTTCTCACTGTCAGGAAATTTCTCTTTAGTTCTAGGTTGCGTCTCTCTTTGATTAGTTTCCAACCATTGTTTCTTGTCCTGCCTTCTGGTGCTTTAGAGAATAGCTTGACTCCCTCTTCTTTGTGGCAGCTCCTCAGATATTGGAAGACTGCTATCGTTTGTTTGTTTGTTTATTTGTTTATTTGTTTATTTATTTATTTATTTAGTCAATCGCTTACAAGATAATAAGTATAAGGATAAACATAGTTGTGAATACATGAATACATATAAGAAAAATAAAAGAAACAATAGGACAGGGACGGTAGGCATGTTAGTGCACTTATGCATGCCACCCCTAGTCCTTCTTTTCATTAAACTAGCCATACCCAATTCCAGCAAACATTCTTCAAGAGCCGCCATGATGCAGTGGTTAGATTGCAGTACTGCGGGCTAATTCTGCCAACTGCCAGCAGTTTGAATTTCGCCAAGCTCAAGGTTGACTCAGCCTTCCATCCTTCCAAGGTAAGTAAAATGAGAACCCAGACTGTTGGGGGTGTGGGACAATACGCTGACTCTGTAAACAACTTAGAGAGGGGCTGTAAAAGCACTGTGAAGTGGTAAGTAAGTCTCAGTGCTATTGCTATGTTTTAGCATCCACCCCTAGAGCCTTGGTGGTGCAGGCTGTTAAACGCCTAGCACTTAATTCCAGCTGCCTGCAATTAGTGCAGGCTCGAATCCCACCAGGTTCAAGGTTGACTCAGCCTTCCATCCTCTCGGGGTAGGTAAATTGAGGACCCAAGATTGTTGGGGGCAATAAGCTGACTTGGTAAAAATGCCGCTTAGTAATAAGCAGGCATATACAATGGAAGGAAGGCTATTGCTGAGCGCATTGGGTTGTGCTCCAAAAATTGTAAGCCACCCTGAGTCTTCGGAGAAGGGTGGCATATAAATGCGAATAAATAAATAAATAAATAATCATCTTTATTGCTCTATTTGTAGTATTCCAAGTGTAGTAAATATCTGTTTGAATTTTGAGAAAGTGGGGGGAGCCATTATGGTTGCAAAAGGGAACTGGTAGAGGAAATCTCCCCTTTCCCCTCCCTCTGTAAATCCTACATCCATGTAGCTGTGTCATGTATCTCAGGATGGGAGCTGTAGCCTGGTAAAACCTTGCCCCTTCCAATACAGTGGGTTCGTTGGAAAGGGTACTAGTAAACTCCCCCGAATTTTGAGATGGGAGCAAAGGAATGGATCCTTCCTTTGCCTGCTCTCCTTTATTCACATTTTTCTAATCCAGTTAAGGCAAGGGTCTTCAAACTTGGCAAGTTTAAGACTTGTGGACTTTAACTCCCAGAATTCCTGAGCTAGCATGACTGGAGGAGGAATTCTGGGAGTTGAAGTTTAGTTTAGTTTAATTTAGTTTGTTTATTTATTTATTTATTTATTTATTTATTTATTTATTTATTTAGACTTGTATGCCACCCTTCTCCCGAAGGACTCAGGGCGGCGAACATACAAAAGAACATATACAATAAAAAATAATTGAATAAAAACAAGTCCAAATTACAAAAAACAGCTAATGGACTTACAAGCTGCCCTCTCTCCCGAAGGACTCAGGGTGGCATACATAAAAGACAGAAAGTACAAAAGTTAAAAGAAATTAAAAAAGATATTAAATTATGCCAAATAAACAATCAGATGAAAACCCCCGATCCCTCGTCAGTCCAGGCCGGATTGCAAAAATAGCCATGTTTTGAGGTCACGGCGGAAGGAGCGGAGATCAGGGGCCAAGCGCAACTCAAGGGGTAGTTGATTCCAGAGGGTGGGCGCCCCCACAGAGAAGGCCCTACCCCTAGGGGCCGCCAGCCTACACTCTTTAGCTAACGGTATCCCCAGGAGGCCCTGTCTGTGGGAGCGCACAGGGCGATTGGTGTCCACAAGTCTTAAAGCTGTCAAGTTTGAAGAACCCTGAGTTAAGGAAGTTTTCAGAGGATTGAAGACGTGAGAGATTGACAACCGAAGGCAGCAACTTCCTCTTTGGATTTGAGCTGATGATGAGGATCACAACTCTGAGTTCTGGAAGACTCAGCCTTAGGTGTGAACGGAAAAAGGAAGTGGGAAAGAAGGTTGTTCACTTTCTCAAGACACTTGTTTCTTTGCTGACTCAGGCACACTACCCTCAAGCCCTAAAAATAGCAGTTCCAGCAGTCCAGGCCTTTAAAAAAGCTTCCTTTTTTAGATGAGTTGGCAATTGTAACAGCTGGGCCTCTGAAGGTTTTTTTTTTTTGCTTTATCAGGGAGTGAGAGATATCCTTGTGTTGTGTGTTATTAATAGAGTCATTACCTTGATCACCTGCATTTCAGCAGGTAACAAAAACTCATATCAAGCCCTCCAGGGGCAAAAAGCAGAAAGCAGAAAACATAAAACAGTGTTGGAAGAAATATCCTTCTGGGTTCAGTTCCAAGTGGGGAAAAAGACACTGGAAACATGGAGGCTGTTTGGAAAGATGGTTTAATGGTGGACAGGATCCCATGGGACGATCACATGCTTCAAGATGAAGGAAAAGAAGGAAGGGACGAGATGCTGAGAGTCCCTTGGTTTTATACTGTCTCTTGGGATTTGAATTTGAGCTTGTATTCTGATTGGTTGTCAGACTCCCATGGGGCCATGCAGGAGCAACTCTGTAGGCTGTCCTGAGTCCCAGGCTTGGTTGAGCCTTGCTGGGGGATGATGTAATGAAAGGGCTTTGGGTGATTCCTATTATAGCTCTACCTGGAGTAGATCTTTGTTATGTAAAATAGACTGGCCTAGGCCAGAGTAATGGTCCATTAGCAAAGGTGGGAGTGAGCTTCTGCTTCTGAGTTTCTACTCTTTTTAGGGGAAATATTCTGCCTTTTTAATATTTCCTATGATGTTTCATTTTTCTAGCAGAGGGGTGCATGCTAACTTCCTACAACAGCAAGGTTGTTTTAAAAAAAATTGGGTTAAGGTTATATTTTTAAGGTGTTTTTTTGTAAATATTGCTTAGTAATTAAATCAGCCCAAAGGAAGTAAATAATAACAATTTTTTTTGCTCAGCAAATTAAAGCTCATGTGTCTTGCTTAAGAGCTGCTATATATCTGGATTGTAAAGAAAAAGTGATTCTTTGCTGCCCTCTGGCCTCAATTCTGGAAGGAAGAGTGAGAAAAATGTTCAGAAGCTAAACTACAAAGTCTATTAAACCTACTGAAAAGGAATTGCTTCTGCCAAACAATTGACCCAAAAGATGTTGAAACATCTGTACTGCCATGTTCATTGTTTTCTTATTTAGGACCTGCCAACACTTGCACATAGCTAGTAAATATATATATTTTTAATTTGCAGAAAGACACCTGGTTAATGTAAGTGATTGGCCCAGCTTTAGTTCACTTATGAATTCACTGGAAATGTACAATTTGACCCCAGGTGCCTAAACCAGTAGGATATATTACAGTGAAAGTTTTTGACTTGACAACAATGTTCCGTTGATCCAAAGCTATAGCTGTGACCTGGTGAGTAATGCCATCAATAATAATAATTAAAAAAAACTATCCTCCATTACTCCTTGACTATCTAGATCAGGGGTCCCCATACTTGGCAACTTTAAGACTTGTGGATTTCAACTCTCAGAATTCTGGGAGTTGAAATCCACAAGTCTTAAAGTTGCCAAGATTGGGGACTTCTGATATGGATTCAGAAGCAAAGAGATGAATAACTTGAAGCTTCGCTGGTCCAAACTCAGTTTGGCATTTCAGGGACTGCCACAAAGAAGAAGTCAACCTATTCTCCAGCACCTGAAGGCAGGAGAAGAAGCCATGGATGGAAACTAATCCAGGAGAGAAGCAACTTAGAACTAAGGAGAAATTTCCTGACAGTGAGAACAATTAATCAGGGAAACAATATACTTCCAGAAGTTGTGAATGCTCCAACACTGGAAGTTTTTAAGAAGAGACTGGATAACCATTTTTCTGAAATGGTAGGTTTCCTTCTTGATCAGGGGATTGGGCTAGACACTAGAAGACTACCAAGGTCCCTTCCAACTCTGTTATTCTATTCTATTCTTTCAACTTTAAGTGCTGGTCCTTTTGCTTGTATAGAAAAGGTCAAATGCACAGTGCTGCCAAGAGCCTCCATTTCCTGATGAGTGTCTTGAAAATAATAGGAGTGCAACCTTCTGAAACCTTTAAGTGTGAAGGCCTTTAAATGCCCAGTCATCCCACCAGAGTTAGGAGCAACTTTCTAGTTTGAGTTTGCCTTGATGGAGCAATAGTCAGAAAGGGTATAGGGTCTCCTGCTTGGGAGGGTTGGACTAGTTGACCTACAAGGTCCCTTCTTCTGATTCTTGGAGTTCTGCTCTGGAAACCCACCCGCTGAACATCAGAGGTGCTGTCCAGGGTGCTACTTGAGTTTTGCTTGGCAGACTTCTACATCTCATGGGTTTAACCTGCTTCATGCAACCTTCAGTTCCTCTGGAAGCCATACTCCAAAAAAAAGAGAGAAGGAGTGGATGGAATCGGGTCAGGAAAACTACATGTGATTTAGGTCAATGTCCATTTTATTTAATGTACTTCTTGTTCATTAAATGCATCCTGTAGGATCACTACCAATAGATGTAATGATGCATCCTTTTTTATCATATTAAAAATCATACTCTTGGAGCAAATTGATGGAGAGACTCAATGTTACATGTCTTTATTTATTTATTTATTATTTGAACTTATATGCCGCCCCATCTCCGAAGACTCGGGGCGGCTTACAACTAAAACAGGAACAATAAATACTTAAAAAACAATTAAATTAAATTATAAGTTCAAACATTATAAAACCTTAAAACCATCCCTCCCCCAAGGGGGTCACAGCCTGGGTTGGTCAAACAACCAGGTCTTTAACTCACGGCGAAAGGTGCGGAGATCGGGGGCCAGGCGGAGCCCCAAAGGCAGTTGGTTCCAGAGGTCCAGAGGTCTTCAGGCTAATAAACCTATATGAAAGCCCTTTTACAAGAATGGATGGAATATCTCATGTAGACTGAAACATCGTAACTTTACTTTTTAGACACCATGGATTCTGACCTGATACTATAATTAAACCCCCAATCTCAACCTCAACGCTTCCTTCTCAATTAGTCTTAGCCAGTCCTCCACCGCCAGATATAACAGGGTAAAAATGAAGGCTTAAAAGGGAGTCTTCAGTTTTCCAGCTAACTAGAGATGGAAAGAGGAAGCAACAGCCAAAACCTTGAAACCTTCCATTTCAGCCCTCGAATAATAATATTTAAACATTTAGACAAACAAACAACACAATAAAAACTAGAATGTTATTTCCTGCCTGAGGAACTCAATTAAATATTTAAAATAATGTCATGGAAAGTGATACTTCAAATGCTTAGTGTTTATAAGCGAAGTCTTTGTCAGTTGCATCTTGGTCTTAAATGTGTAAAATAATGTCTCTTGCTGGCTGAGGAATCCTGTGAAGTTGAAGTCCACAAGTCTTACACAATGGTGGTATTCAATTTTTTTTATTACCGGTTCTGTGGGCATTGCTTGGTGGGCATGGTGTAGTTTGTTGGGTGTGGTGTAGCTTGGTGGGTGTGGCATGGCTTGGTGGGCCTAGCTTGATGGGTGTGGCAGGGGAAAGTTACTGCAAAACCCCCATTCCCTCCCCACCCCACTAACCTGCTTTCCAGCTCCATTCTCTTGTGCAGGGCAACCAAAGGAAGACGCAGCCAATCAGTTGGGACTCAATGGGAGGCAGAGAAGAGATGGGGTTGGCGGGGCCAGTCAGAGGTGGGATTTGCCAATTCTCCAAACTACTCAAAATTTCCGCTACCGGTTCTCCGAACCACCCAAAATTTCCACTACCAGTTCTCCAGAACTGGTCAGAACTGGCTGAATACCATCTCTGGTCTTACAGTTACCAAAGTTGGAGACCCTTAACTTATAGAGTCTTATCTCCAGTTCTCAAAATGGCTCAGATGATCTCTGTGTAGCCCTGTACCAGTGTTCTTCAACCTCGGTGACTTTAAGACTTGTGGACTTCAACTCCCAGGATTCCCCTGGCTTAAGATAGGAACTCAGCCTATCTTGAAATTGCCAAGGTTGAGGAACACTGCCCCCCAGTGACAACAAATCACAAGTTGCTAGGAAGCAAAGCTGCAATCTTTACATTAGTCCTGCAGATGTCATTGTTTGCTCATTTTACTTGCTTGGGCCAGTGAACAGAGCTGCAAACAATGGGATAAGAGGATGCCAAACTGATCTGAAAGCAACTTGAGGATTCTGGGAGATGTAGTTTTCCTCTTTCCTGCTAGCCCGTCGATTAAGGAAGGCGGGTTTAGAAACAGGCGGCTGTTGCTACAGACCTCAAGCCTTGAAGTCTGACATTGAAATATACAAGTAGGATGGCAGAATCTTAAAAAGTTATAGGGAGGTGTCAAAATGAATTGTCTCACAATTCAGTGACGTTTAATTGCATTTGTGGCTTTTGCTCTTGTTAATTTCTGCGTGGGCCAAAGTAGGCAATCTGAAATGTAACTACCGTGTTTCCCCAAAAATAAGACACTGTCTTATATTTTTTTTGGCTCCCAAAAACACACTAGGTCTTATTTTCGGGGTAGGTCTTATATATTTATGGTGCCAAATAGTGGGTGTGAGTGTGTAAGGGGGGGTGTTTCGCGGGTGCATGGTTGCTCTCTGAAAAGTCTTCCTGGAACTGGAGATTTACACTAGGTCTTATTTTCGGGGTAGGTCTTATTTTCGGGGAAACACGGTACTTACCTACTGCAACAATCCAGAAGATCTAAAATTGCTAAAGAAAGGAGCCATATAAGTTAGAAAGATGTCTCCCATTGCCAAATTCTTGGCTGGGGCATTATTACCATTAATTATTCTTTCCAAGTTGAGGTTTATGTTGGCTCCAGCAATAGGCTCTTCGTAGCCAAGCAGGTTAGTCATCGTCTGGAATGAGCCGGTTTTCCTTCCCTCTGGAAACACATCTTTGAAGCATGGAATTGGACAATGAGAAGCTTTTAGGAGAATTCCTGGAAACAATGCCCCATTTTATTGGACTTCTTGGAGAAGGGGAGTAGGAAAGTTGATTATTGGCTTCTTCGTCCTGCTCTCCTAGATATGCTTTCTCATGGCTGGCATGAAGAAAAGGGTAGGGAGGGAGTTGGGAAAGAATTGGGAATTTGTGGGGAAGGATTTTGGCTTGAGGACAGGAAAATGACATTCAGTTAGATCAGAGGTCTCCAGATTTGTTACCTTTAAGACTTGTGGACTTCAACTTCCAGAATTCCATGTTGGCTGGGAAATTCTGAGAGTTGAAGTCCACAAGTCTTAAAATCAACAAGTTTGGAGACCCCCCTGAGTTAGATTTCTACTTGGGTGGCCTTGACCAAGATGTCCTCCACCTCTTTCAAAATTAATTAATTGGATCAATGATTATTGATTATGGAATGGATAATCCAGCCTTTTGATTTATTCCATTCACACTTCTAGCAATAAAATAATGCCAAATATAAATGAGAGACAATTAAGATTCACAAAAATCAAAGCCAATGTTAACATCGGTCATTAAGGTAATTAACACTAAAAGCTTGGCAAAAGAGATGTACTTTGACCAACTTCATAAATACTGGAAAACCTTTGGGAATGATAAGACTGAGAGCCACGCAGGAGAAGGACCAGTTAAACTTCTAGTAATGAGCTGTGAAAGTAATCAGATGAGACTTCTAATCTCCTTACACACTTAGAGCAGTGCATAAAAGATGATGGAGGTACAGGAACAACTTTCTTCCCTTCTAAATCAAGACATCAAACAAGAAACAGATTAATTCGTTGCAATTTCAGTATCCTGGCATGGCCAGTATGCACCTTGACAGGAAGTGGTAAATAAACAGTGGACTAACTCACCATCCACCCCACCCCATCATTGCGCTTTTCAATTTCTGGAGTGATTCATAGCAGGGGTCGCCAACCTTTTGGACCTCAGGGACCACCAAACTCATAATTTTAAATCCTGTGGACCAGAGACCCTGGGAAAATCCCCAAAAAAGTCTGCAGGAAAATTCCCCACTCTGTTTTATCGATCATTCTTTATTTGGGATCACAAGATACCATCTCCAGCTCCATTCTCAGGCAGGGGAGAGAGAGAGAGACTTTCAGCTTCATGCAAGGAAAGCAGCAGAAGCAGCAGAAGTCTTTCTTTCTGTTCCCCAAACTCTGCCAGAAATGAGTCTTTGTGAGACTTGTTGTGCCGGTGCAGCCTTTTGGAGCAGGATGCCTTGCAGGGTCCCAAAGACTCATTCCTGGCAGAGTTTGGGGGAGAGAAAGAAAGACTTTTGCTGCTTTCCTTGCATGTAGCCAAAATCAGAAGAAGAAAGAAGAAGAGGAAAGAAGCAGCCCAGTGGCCAGGCGAGGCACTTGGGGAGAGTGGGGCAAGTTCCCCCCTTCTGCCCTTTCCCCCTTCCCTTCACTACCTCTTGTTGTTCACAATGCAAGTGATGCAAGCCTTGTGTTCCCATGGGCCATGTGGGCAGCACAGCCTTGTGTTCCCTCATACCCTGGATTAATTGCTTTGGGGGGTGCTTTGGGGTGACATTTCTCTGTGGACCACCAAAATTTACTCACGGACCACCAGTGGTCCCCAGCCCACTGGTTGGCGACCACTGATTCATAGGAAGAGCACAGTGGAACATTTGCATCCTGGCAGGAAAGATAAACCTAGCCTGCACGTGGAGACGGCAAGTGAACCAAGTCATTGGCAACAAACTGACTTTCTATAGAACAATGAAAAAGGGGAAAGTCAGCCCTTATGGATGTTGAATGGAGGCAGGTGCGGTGGAATGTAGCCTGGATTCCCGGGAGGGAGGGGCTGCTTCCCAGAGGGAAAAGAAGCAGTTGAGCTTGGAATTTCTGATAGGCAGGATAATATCCCTAATAGTTCAAGAATATATTTATAGTTCTGCGGATAGTGACTTTAGTTTGGCAGGATTCTGTCTATAGGTAAAGTAGAATAAAAGACATTACTTTTAAGTAACTCCATGTGCCATTCTTGGTTCTTGGGCTTGACCGCAAGACATGACAGCATGGTTGAAGTAGATGATTACAGACTATTGCTATTAGGATTTGCATCCAACCTGGCAGCTGGTATCCAATCAGCAATCAGCTCCTAGCCAATCCGTGACTGGTTTTGCTTTGTATCCTGTCGATTGAGACATTCTGTACCACCTTCAGCCAATTACAATCTCCTGCAATCAAGATTTTGCCAGTGGCGTTAGACCATTAGCCCCAACTTCAGGCTTCGGAGAGTCAGTTTGGTGTAGTAGTGAAGACTAGAAACCGGGAAACTGTGAGTTCTAGTCCTGCCTTAGGCATAAAGCCAGCTGACTGATCTTGGGCCAGGCACTCTCTCCTTGCCCTAGGAAGGAGACAACGGCAAACCACTTCCAAAGTCCTGCCAAGAAAACTGCAGGGACTTACCCAGGCAGTCACCATCGACTCAAAGTCAAAAAAAACCCTTCAGAATCCTGGCAAGGATTGTAAGATTTTATGAAGCAAAATTAAACCCCACACAGGAAAATACTAGCCTAGAATTCTCCTAAAATTAACCCCCTTCTTCCTCTTCTCCTTTATGTTTATTCTGTCTGCAATCCAAATGTGCACCCTTCACACATAATTCTAGCACTTCAATGAACGTTCGCTACCCTTTGCAAGCCCCTCTCAACTCACTTAACAAATTGGACACGCATAGAAGGTTGGTTTTCTTCCTTTATTGGTAACGCTGATGTTTGGTATGTACACTTTTCTTTTTTCTCTTAAAAAATCTTTTTTCTATGAACATCATCCTTCCATTGGGGTCTACAGTGGAAAGTTTGCATTGCCTGATGCTTTTAAATCTAACCGTGAAGAAATGAGTGGACAAGAAAGAGGAAGAAAGAGGGAGGCCTCTCAGTACAATAAAGAAAAGAAGAAGAAAACATGAAGCGTTCAAACTTGGTCCTTCTTATAACATGTCAACTTCAGATGCCTCAGTCGTTTCCCCATGTTTCTTTTAAGATCTGGAGATGGCAAAGTGCACGAAGCAAATGGCTGGTTTAAGTAAAGTTATGCCTTTCTTTTAAAAAGAACTTAGTCCTTGATTTGCAATCATTCATTTAGTGGCCATTGAAAGTTAACAATGGCACTGAAAAAAGGTGAATTATGGCCATTTTTCACACAGCCGGTGCAGCCTTCCCATGTTCACCTGATCAAAATTCAGCTGCTTGGCAACTGGCATGTATTTATGACCATTGCAATGTTCCAGGGTCACACAGTTGTGTTTTGTGCCCTGATAAGCATTCTCAAGGGGAAATACTAGCCTAGAATTCTCCAAAAATAAACCCCCTTCTTCCTCTTCTCCTTCATGTTTATTCCATCTGCCATCCAAATGTGTACCCTTAGCACATAATTCTAGCACTTCGATGAACATTCGCTATCCTTTGCAAGCCCCTCTCAACTCACTCAAGAAATTAGACATGCATAGAAGGTTGGTTTAGCAACCATATTGTAAACCACTGCCGTGATTCCCATAACAATGGTGGCAAGAAAGGTCATAGAATGGGACAAAGCTCACTTAACCAACTTGCTTAGCAAAGTAAATTCGGAGGTTCAATTCTGGTCATAAGTCGAGGGATAACTGTACTTTAAAAGCAAGTTTCTTCCCCGTGACTTCATCGCATTTCAGTGCTTAACACAATCTCCCCAGGCAGGCAACCTGTGCCTTGCATCGGCTGGTTTTTTTTTGCAACGCCGTGTAAAGAAACAGGAATCGCAAATGAACCGCTAAGGAACGGCAGGATTTAAAGCTCTTCATGGAAAAAGCAGACCCTTTGGGGCAAATCTGAACTGAAACTGATAAGACCCCCAAGGAAATGTGGAAAGTTCAGAGACCAAATTCAGAATGTAAAAGTTCTCCTTTCCATAGTTGGCTTTCAGGTAGGGTGGAAGGCCTGGAGGCTTTTTCAACGCTTTTGTGATTGGACCTTTTTCAAGGTTTGGGATGCTGGTATAATTTCATTTCATGTCCAACCTGACAGGAAAGAACAAGGTCTGTATATTGCTGGATTTGATTCTTCCAGGCTGTAATAAAAAAAAGCCTAAACTCTCCATTTTTCTTCTCTCTAAATTTAGAAGCGTGGCATGTAGGGAGTCAACGTTGACGCCACCAACTATCTACATTTAGGGGTATATGTTGATCTCCGCATACAGTTTGCTAATGATTGCTTTCAACAATGGGAACAAGATGGTTGTTATGGTGTCTTAGCAGGGAACACTGAACAATAATATCAGGTCTATATGGCTTAAATTTTGTAACGAAGGCAGTAGAAATGTCAGATCTAGGAATTCTGAGTACTAAAGGCTTTGAGAGGGAAGGATGTGATAGGACTTGTTTCCAAGTCACTGTGCTTTCTCAGATCTGAAACCGTTGTATCAAGTAGTGGTATTGAATAGGTTGGGCTGGTACCAGACAAGCCCCTGAATTAGGATATAACTCTATTTCTAATGGTGGGGTAAGACATAGGACTCTTACACATCAAAACAGATATAAATGGTTGGTTAGGAAGGGGTGTGCTTTGCTCAGCAACCAGCCAGTCTGATTTCACATTGCCGACTTTCACAATCTTTAAGCTTTGATCTTCCAGTTTCAGGTAGTACCAGTCCTTGAAAAAGTAGCTGTGGCCTGCAAGGAGAAAACAACCCTTAACAAATGTACATAAAATCACAGTTGTGGGACTCGCTAGAATAGGTGTCTAAATCACCTGGGAGTCAGCTCAGTGGTTGGGTTTTTTTTTTTAATTACATTTATATGCGCCCTTCTCCCAAGACTCAGGGCGGCTTACAATTTTTGGGATACAACCCAGTGTGCTCAGCAATAGCCTTCATTCCATTGTATATGCCTGCTTATTACTAAGCGGCATTTTTACAAAGTCAGCTTATTGCCCCCAACAATCTTGGGTCCTCAATTTACCTACCCCGAGAGGATGGAAGGCTGAGTCAACCTTGAGCCTGGTGGGATTCGAGCCTGCAGTAATTGTAGGCAGCTGGAACTTAAATGCAGGCATTTAACAGCCTGAGCCACCAAGGCCCAATTTGGGTTTGATTGGAGCAACACAAAAACTATCGGCCATGCTATCGCCCACCACGCTCATGTGTTTCCCGAAGCCTGGCACTCCACAAGCAATGCTATCAACAGACATATTGACCTTCAACCAGCCTACAAACACCCCAGAATCCAAATCAACCACACAGCCAACCAGAGATAGCACCGTCCCTCAACCAAGCCCCCCTACCCCCAGCAGTTCACCTCCGAATCAGAGGTGGTATTCAGCAGGTTCTGACTAGGTCTGGAGAACCAGTAGTGGAAATTTTGAGTAGTTCGGAGAACCGGCAAATCCTACCTCTGACTGGCCCCACCAACCTCATCTATATTCTCCGCCTCCCAAGTCCCCAGCTGATTGGCTGGGTCTTCTTTGGTTTCCCTGCACAGGAGAATGGAGCTGGAAAGCAGGTTAGCGGGGTGGGAAGGGAATGGGGATTTTGCAGTATCCTTGGTGGGTGTGGTGTGGCTTGGGTGTGGTGTTCGCCAAGCCACACCACACCCACCAAGCCACACTCACAGAACTGGAGGTAAACTTTTTTGAATCTGACCACTGCTCCCAATGTAATCTCCCCATCATAAGACCCATCACAAGACTCACTGATAACTCACACTTGACCCATCACAAGACCCTCACTTGATACCCCCATACCTGAAGTTCTTATAAACAGAACACTGACACTGACATCCCCTAAACTCCGCTGAAGTTGTAACCTAGCCTGATAATGAAACATTCAGAAAGCTTAGAGAACAAACCTTCACCCTCATAGGGAACCCAGATAAGCAATGGTTGTGTTCATAGGCCTCCAAAATTAAACCATGGTTTGGCTTACCATGATGCAATGATTCACGTATGCTCGTATTGGAGCCCATATGCTCATATTGGCAGTAGCATTTAGACTTATATACCGCTTTACAGTGCTTTTACAGCCTATTGCCCCCAACAACCTGGGTCCTCATTTTACTCACCTTGGAAGGACGGAAGGCTGAGTCAACCTTGAGCCTGGTGAGATTCGAACTGCCAAATTGCAGGCAGCCAGCAGTCAGCAGAAGTAGCCTGCAGTACTGCACTCTAACCAATGCACCACCATGGCTCAAAGAACTTGTTTTTGTGGCTTGTTGAAAGTCATCTTTTACAAGTAGGACTATTTGGGGCATAAAGTTCAGCAAAACTTGCATGATTTAAAATATCAAACTTTGTCCACCATTGCCAGTTCCTCTAACCATCACCCCCAAAAAAGACTCAAGTTTTTCTCCCGATCTATTCTGGAAATGGATCTTAAAGGCCACAAAAAGTATAAAAGCTGCATCTTTTAGCATTGTGCTCTGGGGAGTGGGTGTAGAAGATTTTTTGCTATGATTGATGGCTAGGCCTCCCCCAACTCTACACATAATCCATAAATGAGGACTTAGCAGAATTGGTCCATTGCAACTGTAAAAACTTGACCAAGTGAAGGCTATTCTTTCAAAAGGCCAGTACAAATCATGTTAGTGGAAATATTTTTTTTTTCCTTCTCTTCTTCTTTTCAAGCATGACATTTTTTTTAAAGGAAAAGATGGGAACAGAGGGTTAAAAGCTTGAATCTGAGTTTCCACCCGTCTTTCCCAACTCAAACCCTGTGAAAAGTTCTCAGCTGTTTAGGAGATTCAGTTCAAAGGAACTTTTCCTCCCCTGGTCTACTAATAAAGGCAGGATTCTTTAATCAGAATCTGGGCTGCATTAAAAAGGGGGTTAGGATTACTCTGCTGGAGACGAGTTATTCAGACAGCCCAGCAAAGTTCAGCAAAGGTCACCCTTCCTAAATTTCCTTGCAGCGGTGGGAGATTTTCACTGAAGAGAGAAATTTACTGTGGCAGCCGGCAGATTGCCAAAGCTGTCGGCCTATTCAGTGACCACAGCAGCAGACAATGTCTCCAAAAATAATGCAGTAGCAGGCTGAAGTACTGTAATCAATCTCCCCCCTTCCAGATTTTTATATATATATATATATATATATATATATATATATATATATATATAATATCTTAGAAAACAAATAGCAGCTTACCACTTCCGCTCACTTCCAGGGCAGCATCTAAATTATCTGGGACTCCATTCCAGGCATCTGCAATTAATTTAGGGAAGCCAGGATCCATTTTCTTCTTCACTTCGTTGTATCTGTAAAATACACAGGAACAAAAAACACATGTTTCTTCCTCACCTATTACTCTTTCTCATCTTTCCTATTACTTATTTCCTTAGCTTCTTATGACTATCTTTGTGGTTTGTATCTCGTGATTTATGTTGACTGCCTTTGTTTAGTATCCTTTTGTGATTGATGTTGATTGCTTTTTTTAGTGCCCTACAACTATCACCCACTATTGGATCTTATGATATATGATGATTGTATTTTATGACGAGGATCATGATTTATCACTTGTTGCTTGTATGTACACTGAGAGCTTATGCACCGGAGGAGACAAATTCCTTGCGGGTCCAATCACCCTTGAAGAATGAAGAACTCTACCTTCTGAACTTACTTGGACATGCAAAAGGGTGTTAAGAGTATGTGTGAATCTGTGCAACGTTCCTAACTTCCTAGCGCCGTGGTATCCCGGTGTTGGGGTTGCAGGATCCCTTACCTCCAAAATTTGTCTCCTGCAAAAATGTATGTCTTCTTGTTTTTGCTCCAGTTAAATGCAGCATTGACACGTTGCACGTCAGGAGGCAGCCCGAGACTGGTGAGTCTCTTTGGATACCCTCTTTCCAAGGTGCTGGCTGTATAAACCCAGTATTCATTTCCTAGGCAAATAAAGCATCGAGGAAATTAAGGGGAAGGAGCAAAAGGTTTTTGGATTTCAGGCAGCGAAACTACGTGAAGTAAATCAGGGGGTAAACTAGGACAGGCCAAACACTCCATTTCAAAATTAAGCCCCTACCCTTTAACATTGTCTCTACATGTGACAAAATTGTGCATTATATATGAAAGTGTTCTCCTGCTTGGTTTGTTCCTTTCTGTTGTTGCCTGTTTTGTGCAATTAGAGGCTGTGGGTCTGACTAGAAGATGACATTAAGCCTTGTTCAGATTTGGGCTGTAAGAGGTGATCAACCTGAGCTTGTGTCTGTGTGTGTGTCAAACTCATAAAATGTAAAGAAGAACTGAGGGTGACATGATAGCAGTGTTCCAATATTTGAGGAACTGCTGTAAGGAAGAGGCTACCCTGTCCCACTGGTTAATGGTCCTCACTATAAGGAAGTTTCTCCTTAGTTCTAGGTTGATTCTCTCCTTGATTAGTCTCCATCCATTATTTCTGGTCCTCTGGAAAATAGGCTGACCCTGTCTTCTTTGTGGCAGGCCCTCAGATATTGGAGCATTGCTATCATGTCCCCTCTAGTCCTTATTTTCTATAAATTAGCCATAACCATTTCCTGCAACTGTTCTTCATGTTTTCGTCTCCAGGCCTCTAATCACCTTACTTGCTCTTCTCTGTACTCTTGCCAAAGTCTCAGCATCTTTTTTTATAATCAGGTGACCAAACCTGGATGCAGTATTCTTCAAGCTGCCAAGGTTGAGAAACACTGCCCCCAACTATCTAAATTTCATTAGCCAACACATTTAACAAGTAATAAATAAATAGTAGATAAATCTTTCTTCCTTCTAAAAACCTCAGAACGTGAGACTATAAAGCATGAGCTTATAAAATGTTTCGGCTATATCCAGTTATCATGTAATATGATACACGATAATGATTAAAATGCCGTTCAGCTATCAAAAATTCACTTTGCAAGAGTCCGCCCCTCTTTTAAATAAATTTCACTGCACGTCCACTTGTTTCATTTCCCCTCACTCTCTTGTGTTGATTGTGTGTTGTTGGGTAGCAGATCAGAGCCAAAAAAGATTTGCTATTCATTTTTGTTTGGCTGAGGCAACCACTGAAGACCATTTTCCCAGATCAACTGGCGTGGCTGCATGAAAATAGATCGTCTGCAAACAGATGAAGTTTCATTTCGATTCCATTTCTCGTTTTGGAATGGTTGAGCGTTTGGTTCATCGCATGTCATATCACTCCAACATATACAAAAGGTCTATTTTCATATAAAAACACTTTGCACTCAAACATGAATGCAATTTTGTGCCAGTTTCAACAACATCCTTTTTAAAAATCCACTCTATAGTTTATTGTACAAAACCTGTCCATTCCTTTGCAAAGATTTTTCTGTAAAATATGGAAATAGGGGAAGGTTGGATTGTTTCTAACTGAAACTCAGCCCTGCAAAATTCAAAGCAGGGCAAATTTTGAAAAATAACCATGTTTTGGTCAAACCAGAATACAGAGTTGGAAGGATCCAACCTTCTGCTCATGGCAGGAGAACCTATGCTAATCTGGACAAATGTCTGTCTGATCTCTTCTTAAAACCCCCAATGATGGATCACTCACAACTTCTGCAGGAAATCCATTCCAGAGTCTTCAAAAATGGGGCAATTGAATGCAAATTTGCATTGACATACTAAAGAAATATAATTGCTTCCTTCTTCCTAACATAAAATAAACATGGACAAAGCAATGATGTGACATTAGAATATCTTCCTGGCTCTAAATTCTGGAACTTGGAGGCCAAATCTTCTGAAGAACATCTAGCTGGAGCAGTTGACTTGACAGAAGTCCGTGTGTGTTTTGGTGTATGGGTGTTTAGATGATTTCAGCCGAAATCCTACCTGAAAAAAATACTGACTTCTCTTCCTGTGGGGCTTCGTAGACAGCATCGATTTTTTCTGGAAGATCAGTCCAAAAAACAGCAATGAGCAAAGGTCCCGTTGGTCGGCTCCGTTCATTAGCTGTTCTCCAGAAGAATCTGGCCAAAAAATGACAAGAAACTTTTTGGCCGATGTGCTTTTAAAGCAAACTGAGCAAAGTGCATTCATGTACACACACACACACACACACACACAACAATGCTTACATTCTACCAGTAATGTAAACATTAAATTATAGGGGGCTTTGTTATTATTCAGTGCATCAATCTTTTATTGGTGGGGGTTGTCCCATGATTTTTAAAAATGTGTTGTGCCCAGACGTTTGCCATTTATAACCATTTTCTCCAGCACTCACATTAATCCTTAGCAAAGAACAACAAAAATAAAGCAAGCAAGAAAGACAGCATAGCGGATGCTTCAATTATCCTAGCAAATAAATTCATTTACAAGGCACTTAAAACTCTTTCAGCCTTCTCCTGCGCTGTACGCTGAACAGATGGATACGCATTTGGCAAAAGCCAACCTTTGTATTGTATTCCATTACTCTGGAAGATTATGATCGTAGCAACTAAAAAAGATCAAATCTAATAATCATCGATCAAACAACTTGGCTGTAAATGAAACCCGGGAACATTAAAACTGTTCATCAGAAGAATGAAAAGAGCAATTTGGAAGCTGTTGAGCTGATATCCTCTTTCGATTTATGAACATTGCAAAATAAAAAAAAACAACCCTTAACTCTGGTTTGATTTCAGCAGCAGTATGTAGGAAATTATGGGACATAATGTTAAGAAAAATGTTATTGTGTAATCCTTTTTTACCCCTCCCTCCATCTCTGATGAGCAGTTCATTTTGTTTAAAGAACTGCAAAACTAATAGCTGAAACCAGCTGGCCCGTTTCTCAAGCAACAAGTCTGGAAACGCCGTATAATAAGTCAGGCAAGGCTGCCATTTGATAGATGTTGAGCAAATGGCTTGTCAGATTAGGCTTTTTAGTTGCATTATCTTTCTTTTTTTTCTTCCTGTTTTTAAAGGAGAGCTGGCTCCTCAAGTTGTGTGAGGGGGGAAAAAAACCCCAGCTTTATAGCTCATAACAATGGCATGAGCTCAGTTGTCATTTTCAACACGTCGCTCCGATTCACACGTTAAACTTGGTTGTTTCTTGTAAGCACTTTTTCATTGTGTGTATTATTATACTGTCTAGAATCCAAAACTAAACTCATCATCTTCATTTAATGACCCCATAATCCATTGCGGGGTGGAGTCGGAGCAACTGAATGGAGCTAACAGAATGTTTTTAGTGGCCGGATGCCCTTGCTGTTGCCAATGCGGAGTTTTGTTCAGCAGATATATTCTCAGTGTGGACCCAGAGAGAGAAAAATCTGCTTCTACCTAGGATTGAACTCACAGCCTCCTGATTGTGAGACAAGAACTCCACCTCTAGGCCACCTCACCACTCCCTAAACTGTTCTCCCAAATAACCAAAGCTTAGCCGGTTCCACAAACACAACTGTTGTGGCTCTCATTAGAGATAGAACATGGTTCAGACACAGCTGTTATCACACAAAGTGTGGCTCCATGCGCAGGTACACCTCAACTTATGATTACAATACAGCCCAAAATTTCTGTTGCTAAATGAGACAGTTGTTAAGTGAGCTTTGCTCTATTTTATGACCTTTCTTCCCACCATTGTTAATGAATCGCCCCAGTTGTTAAGTTAGCAACACAGTTGTTCAGTGAATCTGGCTTCCTCATTGGCTTGTCAGACAGTTACAAAAGGGGATCTCATGACCCCAGGACACTGTCAATCATCATAAATATAAGCCAATGGCCAAGTGTCTTAATTTAGATGGAGAGGTTGCGACTGACGTAAGTGTGAAAAATGGTCCTTTTCTCAGTGCTGTTGTAACTTTGAACAGTCAATAAAGGAATGGTAGGACTACTTGTAATGGCATGTAGGAATGGCTTTGTGAGACAGGAAGGAAAACTACAGACCAGACAACCAGCATGCAAAACTTGCCTCCGGCCACAGAACAGTGTGAGAAAAAGAAGGGACCCTCCCTAATTTTCTGGAGAGCAAAGGAAGAGATAAATACCCAATAGACCCCTTTCTGACTGTGATGACCCAAAGAGGCATGGCACAAAGGCAACACAGTCAGATAAGCAATAAGAGTCCCTTTATTATCTCCAACTTTGCTCCCAATGTCCAGGTTACATTCTGGCTGGAGAAAAACTCTCCCAGGAACAGCCTTTGACTGTAGAAAATTCAGTCCAAAACAAGGTACACACAAACTCTAACTTAAAATCCAAACAAACCAAACTGAAGTAATTAGTTTGGCAGGGCAGGGGTAGGTATTTCAGACTTGAAAGCATGGCAAAACTCACACAGTTGGGAAGACACCAGGAACCCAGATAAGCCACGATGATGTGAGCTTGCGATTTTATACACTGTGTTCCCAGCTGCAGCTAATAAAGGGAATCAGGGCCCTCTCCTAAGCCAGGCAACCCACATTGCTCTCTTCTTCATTCCTCCCTGCATGCCCTAGGATGAAGAGGGGGTTGGCCTGGGTCTTCCTCTGAAATCCCTCTCCTTTGTTCTACCTCTTCCCTGCTCTGCCCAGCTGGACTTTGCCCTTCCCCAGTTTCTTCCACAGCCAACAGAGCTACACTCCCACTCCCTGTCAGCTCTTCGGCTTCCTCCTCTGAGTCAGATTCCAACAGGGCCATGACAATGACCTCCCCACTCACCTGTCTTTGAAGAAAAAGATCTCACCCCTCATTTGAGCCACGGCATCAAAGACAAGATCTTGGCCACAAAGTTCAGGAGTGACAGGTCCAAGGGTTGGCTTTGGTCCTGGTCCAACATCAGTAGAACCCCCTGAAAATCAAGAAAAAGTCAACCATGATCTGGACATTCTTCTTTTAAGCTTAGAAATCAGAAAGGGAAGTAATATCAGGAATTCTTTATTCTGCTTTTTTTCCCTCATAATGCAAAAAAAAAAAGTGTTAGATAATATAAAAGAGGGAAAGAAAAAGAACATGGCATCTGGCTTCCTTCTAATGGTTCACCAGATTATTCTACCATTTTAGGTTCTCCTGGAGAAGCTTGAACACCAAGATTAATAATGATATGGACTCCAATGTTTCGGATAGGTTTGAACCAACTGGAAACTTCACCATAAAGTTCTTGGATTCCTTGAACGTCATCCTGAGAAAGACGGAAGTGCTTGGTATAGGTGTAGATGGGGGCCATGAGTGCACCAGGATCTTCAGAATGTTCGAGTCCCATGGCATGGCCAAATTCATGAGCAGCCACCAAGAAAAGACTGTACCCTGGAAGAAAATAAATCAGCTTTTAATTTATTTATTTATTTATTTTTTGGACTTGTATGCCGCCCCATCTCCAAAGACTCGGGGCGGCTCACAACTAAAAACAACAACAATAAATAATTAAAAAAGAATTAAACCATTCACACATAAACCATTTATGACTGCTCAATGGTATTGTTCGTACATATCTCTTTGTTAAGTCAATCTACCCATTCTACAAATGCAGTTTCTGGGGCCTTGAAGACATCCAAGACAGAAGATGTAACCATTGCTCTGACTGATGGTCCATGATCTTTGGATGCTGTTGCTCATTTCTATATAATTTATCTGCTCAGAGTTGCAGGACCAAATGCAGGATATTCGGTTATATTCTAATGGTGTGAATGAATCTAACAGAGAAAGACCTGCAATCAATATATCAAATTTTCAGTTTATTGTTTCTAACGTTTCAGCCTTTTTGTCACTCAATAGATATGAAGGGTACTGGTGAAACATGAAGACTATTCTTGCCTCTGATCTATGCATACTGAACTGAACCTATACTAAAATCCCTTTTGGACAACTGCACATACAACCTTGGAGAAAGCATCGTGTATGTGTACGGTTGCACACTGGTAGAATTTGGTCCAATCTTTGACTAAATGCCAGATGCTTGGGATTGTCACCCTTGACCAAACACTTTTCTCCCCGGTTCATTTTCAACCAAGCTCACCTAAACCACTAAAAAAAAAAAAATAGCGTAACCACCAAACAACTTGTATGTTTTTCATGTTAAGCCATGTTTGCCGATAAGCCATAATTGGTGTCACTTGTACAAAGTCATAAACCAAGACTATCTGAAGGTGGGCTCATAAAATATACTGAGTACTGTAAAATCCAAATGAACTATGAAGACAAAAGGCACATGATATCTAAACTTTACTTTTCAGCCACATTCGAACATCCCTGATCCAGCTGTTGGGAAATTTTGTGAGAAGGAATGATTTACAATTGACTTCAGAGTTGACTCATTTGTGAGTTTCTTGGGATTTTTTGGGGGGGGGTTGCAATTGTTTCTGGACATTTGATGATCTCATTTATACTTCTGAGAATGAGGGAAGCCTGTAAGAGAATTGTTTTGATTCACTAAGGACATCTTGAGATGCAATCTAAAACCTTAGCCTATTTTGCTAGCTTTGAAACATAACAAAACATAGAAAATGATGCAAGAGTGAGCTGTTTTGTAAGAACTATGTTTTTTGATTCTTTAACCTTTATTTTGGTCCATTACAACTGTGGTGCATTCCTTGTTTTTTGATATCTTGGAGTACTGGAAGAAATGTAGTAGCATTTACAAGAAGGAGGAAGAGGAGGAGAAAAGACTCTACCTTGATCCGGACACAATCCCCATTTGCGATCTTCATCATAGTTACTAGATGTAGAGCACCACATCTTCCCATCTTGCCGTCCCGAAGTAGTACAAGAATCATATTTATTCCCAAGGAATATAAAAGGAAAAACACACGGCTGTCCTTCAGAGTTCCCACCCACGGTAGACATTGCTGCATTAAAAATAAATAAATCAATAAAAGCAGGAACAGTTAATACTATACCATCAAATTCTTGCTTTGTCATTTAGAAGTTTTGTTGTAATTATTATGAATTATCGCTTTGATTTCTGGAAGCCTGTTATTTGGGTCTGATGACACTGAAGAAAAGGGTGGTAGATGTTTTATTTTTTTCCTCTGAACAAACTCATGACAATTGTAGCAAAGTTCTTCTTACCTGTCTCTGGACAAAATCCAAATTTCTTATCCCGGTCATAATCTTCAGTAGTGCCACACCATCTATACCCATCTTGTCTTCCTTCTGTGGTGCAGCCATCGAAGGATTTTCCTTCAAACAGGAAGGGGAATTTGCATGGTTGCCCATCAGAGTTTCCACCCATGGTGAAAAGAGCTGCAGGATAAGAGGCATGCCATTAAAACTTTGGCGACTTCTTTCCAAGTTGGCAACTGGATACTAGAGACGAGACATTGTGTGAAATATAAAGGTAGTTCTTGACACACAACAGTTCATTTAGTGATCATGCAACATTACCATGGCACCGAGAAAAGTGACTTACGACTGCTTTTCACACTTACGACCTTTGCAGGATCCCCATGGTCACATGATCAAAATTCAGGTGCTTGGTTCATAGTTATGATGGTTGCAATGTCCCGAAGTCATGCGATTCTACTTTTGCAACCTTTTGAGCAGCAAAGTCAATGGGGAAACTAGAATTCCCTTAACAATCATTTACTCTGCAGTGATTCACTTAACAATTGAGGCAAGAAAGATAGTAAAATGTGGCAAAATTCACATGTCTCACTTAACAACAAAAATGTGGGACTCAATTGTGGTTGTATGTCAAGGATTCCCTGTATCTCATTCTGAAGAGTCCATAATTAATAGAATAGAATAGAACAGAACAGAACAGAACAGAACAGAATAAAGAATAGAATAGAGTCAAGAATAGAATAGAACAGAATAAAGAATAAAGAAGTAGAGTAGAGTAGAATCAAGAATAGAACAGAACAGAATGGAATTCTTTATTGGCCAAGTGTGGTTGGACACACAAGGAATTTGTCTTGGTGCAAATGTTCTCAGTATACATAAAAGAAAAGATACATTCATCAAGAGTCAAGAATCATCAGGTACAACACTTAATGATAGTTATAGGGTACAGTAAGCAATCAATCATACTAGGAGACAGTCAATAAAAATTGTAAGGATACAAGCGACAAAGTTACAGACATACAGTCACAAGTGGGAGGGCATGGGTGATAAGGAGTGATGAGAAGATTAATAGTAATAGTAGTGCAGACTTTGTAAATAGTTGTAAATTAACATATGATTTACATGCAAACGAGTTGACAATGGGGTTTCCCACCCTTTTTCTCTCTCTCTCTCTAGATACAGAATTTTTGAAAGCTTTTGAAAGTTTTAACAACACTAGGAAGGACAGTAGGAAGAACTCATGCGAACTATTGAGGGAATTTTGGGAGCTGAAGTCCACCAGTCTTAAAACTCCCAAGGTTGAGAAACACAACTCTAGTCAATATCCAGCCTGTACCTTTACCAGGCTGTTGTTGTTGTTGTTGTTGTTTCAAAAGTTGAAGCTAATTGTGTTACATCCACCCACCATAAGCTGTTGTGGCTGGTTAGGTTGCCATGGATGTCACTCATTGATTTTTCTGGATTGCTACTGATTTGAGAATGGGTTTCCTCAGCCTTCCAGCCACGTTTCCTGTTTGTTCAGAGGACCACTCCAGCAACGCTAGTTAAAATGCATGTCTGAATGTAGCCAGCATTGGAGTTCCAAGACTTTTTTAAAAACAGCTTTCCTTTGGAGAACGAAAAGGGAACAGAGGCTGCTAAGAGAGACATATTCATTTGCTAGGGAAGCAACTTTGGGCTATAAACTCAGCCAGGGTTGGCCTTTTAACAACCTATCTTATTAGCTTAACCACCGACAATTTAAGAGAGGGGAAAAGTATGGAAACTTAATGTAGTGTTGCTGGAAATAATCATTGCCTCCACATCCAAAGAAGGCTTTTTTCGGTTTGGTAACCACCAAAAGTTTCCAAATTCTGTTTTTTCCACGATTCTCTTTAGCAGCTTCTGTAGCTTTGATAGCAGAGACAACTTTAGCACTGGAATAACAATAATTAAAAAGAGAATCTAAACCTATTCAATGGGGGGAAAATGCTGGAAGGCAGGATCCCAATTCCCAAAGGACAGAAGTTCTCCAGGTTGCAGAATTTCCCTGTTTCACCGTTCCCAAAGAGGAACGAGCAGCGAGGTTTCAGGAGGCTCTCCACAATATTGATCCAAGAAAGGAAAGCCTTCTATCTTTCTTCTTTCCCTGCTTTACAAGCATTTCCAAGTATAGTTCTCAAGTAATGTGTACAAAAGGCAGATCATCACACAGCTACAAGACGTCAAACAAAATTGGCAAGCAATGAACAGTATGGCTTAAGTAAGAGTCCTTCCTTCCTGGTGAATTTCAAGACAAACACTTTCTCAAGGATGTATTTATAAGATTTATAGAGAGATAGGGTTTGTTTTTCTTCCTGCCAATAACGTCAAAATATATATATTTACATTCAGCCCAGCTGCAGTTTCCATGGCTTTTATTACATCCACTTCTCAAGAGCTACGTCAAAAGCCAGAGGGAGGTTGGGGAAATATTGGGACATATGGATTTGTTTTTATGTATGACTGATGGTCCTTAAATCCTGCCTTCCTATCGAATGCAAATGAAAGAGTAAAAGCTGAGACAATAGAATCGTAATCAATAATACATTACGAGTGATAACTGTGCCACCATCCCTGGGAATTAGCCATGGTAGCTGGGACTGATGAGTGTTGTGGTACAAAAAAATTCAGATTGAGGCTGATTTATTGTTACCTTTACTGGCAATATTTCTTTAAAGAGGGAATTGATGAAGAAGGGAAGGGATTAGTGAGTAAGGGTAGGGTAGGATTGCGAAAGACAGAGAGAGGGAGGGAGGGAGGGAGGAAAGGAGGGAGGGAGGTGGAAGGAAGGAAGGAGAATAGACAGAGAAAGGAAAGAAGGAGAATAGAGGGAGGGAGAGAGGAAGAATAGAAGGAAGGGAGGGAGGGAGGAGAATAGATGGAGGAAGGAAGGAGAATAAAGGGAGGAAGGGAAGGAGGGAGGAAGGAAGGGAGAATGGATGGAAGGAAGGAAGGAAGGAAGGAAGGAAGGAAGGAAGGAAGGAAGGAAGGAAGGAAGGAAGGCTTCACATAAAAGAGCACTTCCTAAGGTAGTTCTGGTCTTTGTGTCTTCATCAAATCCTTGATGACAACCTTGGAGAAGAGACACTGTATGCAGTGGTGATTAGGGACCTTTGAGTGAGATGAACTCTAACACGTTGACATTTAGAAGACTTGCTCTTGTCTGCTCTAGTAACATCTGCATTTATTAGGCAAGCCTTTAGAAAACAATGTTTTGGAATGATAATGTGAACAATGCCACTATTTGTCTAACAAGGACCACCTGTGAGTTTGTTGTTATTCAATGATTCTGACAAAAAAATGCATCACTCACAAAAGTCCTCGATCTGCCTACAAAATCCCAGCCCTGGTGTTTCTTCATTAAATGCAAATAACTGTCAAGCAATCTTCTAATTTTATAAACTCGTTGCAAAAAACCATAATCCTAGCTCCCAGTAACAAGGAGAAACCCTCTATTTTTTCTATTTTTAATAGAAAGTTGTCCTTGTGATTTTCTCTGGCATACAGTATCCTTGGAGTTAATATTTTGTTTGTTTTCATGTTTTATCTTATTGCTTTTACTGATTGTAAGCTGCCTAGAGTTGCCTCTAGGCAAGATGGGTGGCATATAAGTTCAACCTAACTTAACATCAATCAATCAGTCAATCTCTCTGTGGTAGACAAGACTGAATCTCAGTGGGCATTCCCACATTCAATGTGTGCCAGTCCCGATATGGCACCCAAATGGCCATTTGCAGGATCCAATCTGGGTTGGTCACCAAGATCAGGTCTTCTGAGCTTTTGGACTCATGCTGAAGTCCATCCCCAGAGAACTTCTCTCTCTCTCCCCCCATTCTGGTGAGAGAGAAGTTCCCTGAGGATGGATCCAAAAGTTCAGAAGACTACATCTCTGGTTCTGGTGCCTGAACTAGATTGGATTTATATTTTCACAGGTATAATTCTATATATCACAGGCAGGATCCAATCTAGGCCGGGCACCAGAACCAGAGATGTAACCGATGTTACGCTACAATAATAATAGGGTGTTGCATAGGGAGATACATAGCTGGATAGATTGTGAACCCGGAAAGGGGTAGAGACTGTATATTTGAACCTGTATATAAACCCCAGCCTTCCTGGGAACCATGCCTTCTGCCCATGAGTAGAATTCCCTTCTGCAAAAGCTTCATAATAAAGCTCTTATATATTGTTCACATGTCTCCAATTGTCTTGATACCTGAATGGTTGATTATTATCACACTGCCACATTATCCTGGGACACATATATTTCTCTTCATTCACAGGAAATGGACATTTGCTTACTGTTGTTTCTCTTTGGTGGCAGCTGAGCATCAGATAAATGCCCAGTAGGGAGAAATTGCTGCAGTAATAAAACCAGCATTTGAAATTGGATGGTTCTCACTTGGCAGGAATTCTTGTTTCCTGCCCACTCATGACTCATTGGCTTTGTCAACCTCTCTGTGACAATGAAGGCACTATGGTATCACATCATCATTTCCCTCAGCTTTTGAATTCAGTGGTGTTTTGCAACTCCTCCTCACCAGGCTGGCTCTTCATTTTAATCACCTTTGACAAATGGCGAGACTTTGTCCCTTGAGTGATCAAATGAACTTATGAAAACCAGCACACATGAAGCCACAGTGGTGCAGTGGTTAGAGTACAGTATTGCAGACTATTTCTGCAGGCTCAATGTTGACGCAGCCTTCCATCCTTCTGAGGTCACTAAAATGAGGACCCAGATTGTTGGGGGCCATGTGCTGACTCTGTAAACTGCTTAGACA
Organism: Naja naja; assembly: GCA_009733165.1. NCBI lineage: Eukaryota > Metazoa > Chordata > Lepidosauria > Squamata > Elapidae > Naja > Naja naja. The sequence continues at coordinate 21,887,471 of CM019161.1, read as the reverse complement.
GGACTGCAAAGCACTATGAAGCGGTATATGAGTCTGAGTGCTATTACTATTGAGAAGGTTCAATGGTTCGCCTCTACCCTGTCATGAGACCAAAAGCCAATACCCGATTAAAGCAGCCTTCTTAAGGCCCCACAGCCATCCTTCAACTTACATTCATGGGGGCAGAATCCATATTTGCCATCTGTATCAAAGTTGTAGGTAGTTGAGCACCACAGGAACCCGTCACTTCTCCCTGCATCAGTGCAGCTGTTGTATTCCTTCTCACTAAATAAGAAGGGGAATTTGCAATACTCTCCATCCGCATTGCCGTATTTCACCCTGACCACTTGGAAAGAGAGGACAGAGGATCCATCAGCAGAAGAAAAACAACGATGGCAGCCAATGACACCTGTATAAGTTCTGAAGCAGAAACCGCTGGCTTACCTTGCCCTTCACCCAAAGTCCAAAGTTCGTCATCATCAAAATGGGAATCACCGCCAACTCCTGGCCCAGGAGCAAAAGCATGAGCCAGGAGGCCATCTTTACCATCAAAAGGATACCCATCACCATGTTCTGCAGAAGAAGGAACAAAAGAACATCAGACCCTGGTATCCGGACATCTTTGGGGTAGAAGTGCCAATTTAAGCATTGTTTTTGCTGTTGGGTGAAACCTGAGGCTTACATTGGAGTGAGGGATGAATAAAATTCAAGTTTACTACCACAAAAGGTCATGGATCAGCAATATCCTCGTGTTCTATCTCCATTGTAGTTCTCCATGCAGAGTACTGAAGACTGATTGCTTGCCTGGTATGTGCTTACCACATATATGTATGTAGATAGCAGTCTTGTATATAAACCACTGTTAAAAGACAAATCCTCTGTGTGCTGTGTTGTGCTCCTGGGTTGTCTCACAATAGTAGTCACACTGCCAAGACTCTGACAAACCAACTCAACTCAGCCAAGAAACCAGAGTAGGAACCGACCCGCCGTATTATGATGTGCGTACCCCATCGTCCAAAGTTGATCATGATATCTGCCTCTCCATCATGAATGCGGGAGAATTCCAGCGGCGTGACATCACTCCAGACTTTGAAGGCTCGGGCAAAGGCATCATCAACCGTTTCGGAATCCAGATCTGGGGTATAGCCTAAAATTCTTAAAGACAAAACAATGATGACGATTGATGATGATTCATCAATTCAAAGATACAGAGTTCTGACTCAAGTCTATCTCATCTGGGTTGCACAAAAGCTGGAGAGCCACTAGATGTTTTCATCTTTCCTCTTGGGTTTGAGCACTGAAGGAAACCCAGTTTGTTAATGAAGAAGTATAGTTCTCAATAACTCTCCCTAACATAGCCAGGCAGGAGAAAGGCTGAGAATAGGAGCTTAACACATGGGGAGGTCCTCAGATTCTCTGTCTTTGAGATAGACCTTGCACACTTAATCCTGCACACTGACCCATTCATTTAACGGTGCAATTTTTCTGGGCCAGAGTCAGCAGATATCACCATCAGAAAGGGAAATAATTTCCAAAGCTATTCGTTCTCTTTATCTTCATCTTCCTTCCCTTTACTCTCCTCCTTCCTGTCTCCAGTTTCCTTCCTTCTTCTCCTTCTTCTCTCCATCTTCTTTCCCTTCACTTTTCATCTTCCTTTCCCCATCTCCCTTCTCCTCCTCCATTCCCTTTCCTTCTCCTCCTCCTTGTCTCCATCTCCTTTCCCTTCACTCTCATCTTCCTTCCTGTCTCCATTTTCCTTCCTTCCTTCCTCCTCCTCCTATCGCCCTTCTCCATCTCCATTCCTCTTTCTTCTTCTCATTATCTTCTCTTTCTTCTCCTTCTCCTTTCTTCATCTCTTCCCTTTCACTCCCTTTCTCCTTCCTTCTTTTTCCTCCTCCTCCTTCTCCCTCCCCCACTCTACTTCTGTCCTATTAAAAAAAACTTCTGTTGGTGAATGGAATCATTTCCCACTCTTTCTTTTTTTTGGGAGGAGGGAGGAAATTGCAACTCTCTAACCCTGGACTACCTGTGCTTGTGAATTTATCTGCTGAATCATCCTGAACTGACTGGGATCTGCAAATCTTGACAAGTCAGCCTGGAATAATTGTACGCATCCTAAAATTTAACCCTCTTTTCAAGCAAACGCAAGAAATTTTTTTTTTGCAAAGCCAACCCTTGATGGCCATGTGTTATGTACAAAACTCTGTTTCATTGGATTTACTCCCAAATCCGCTAGCCAATTTGCTTTTGTTCCACAGCTAATTCCTGGCCAGCCAAGTCATCTGAATGAGGTGCAGAAAAGGAGAACGCTTGTAAACATTAATCTCTGACTGAAGCAGAGATGGATTTTTTTTTTTTTAAAAAATAATATTTCTACTTCCTGAACCTTGTGCAACCCACGGACGATGAAGAACCATTTCAAATATCTCCTGTCCTAGCCACCCTGTAATTTCTGCTGAGCTTTGCTGCTGCAGACACAACACGGCTGTGGGATTAATATCATCTCCAGCTCAAAGTGCCAAATCAAAAGTTCTGAGAAGGGAAAGGCAGACATACAGGAGCCTGTGGTGTGTTGCTCCATGGAGTTCAATGGAATGCAAGTTTTAGGGTTCTTGTTTTTTTTTCTTTAAGAAAAAAAAAGAGAGAGAGATTCTACTCTTAAAAATAACTGTTCTGGAAAGATGCTGCAAGCTTTCAAATAGAAAGATGGCTCTCTTCTTAAAGAACAGTTGGTGGAAGGATGAGATTAGCCTTCTGTAGCATGGAGCACCCCTTGACTCCACTAGAGTTTGTGGAAAGACCTACAGCCAACAGAACATAGAATAAGAAAGTTGGAAGGAACCTTGAAGCTCTCCTACTCCAGCCCCCTGCTATAGTCCTGTGACTGTACATCTTTTCAGACAAATTGTCCAGCCTCTTTTTGAAAGCCCTCCATGATGGAGCACCCACAACTTCTAAAAGCAAACTATTCCATTGGTTAATTGCTCTCACCATTAGGAAATCTCTCTTTAGTTCTAGGTGGCTTCTCTCCTTGGTTAGTTTCCAACCATTGTTTCTGGTCTTGCCTATTAGTGCTTTGGAAAATAGTTTGACCCCCTCGTCTTTATAAGAGCCCCTCAAATATAGGAACAGTGCTATCACATTTCATTAGACTAGGCATTCCTAATTCCTTTAATCATTCTTCATACATTTTAGCCTCCAACCCCTTAATAATTTTTGTTGGTCTTCTCTGCACTCTTTCCAGAGTCTCAACATATTTTTTTGTATTGTGGTGACCAGAACTGGATGCAGTACTCCAAGTGTGGTCTTACTAAGGCTTTGTAAAGTGGTACTAGACCTTCATGCGATCTTGATTCTGTCCCTCTATTATCCCTCTCCCTACCTATGCCATGTTTCATCTAAGCCTATATAATAGAATAATAACATTGAAAGGGACCTTGAGGGTCTTCTAGTCCAGGCCCCTGCTGAGGCAGGAAATCCTGAACCACATTTCTGACAAATGATTATTCAATCTCTTCTTAAAAACCTCCAGTGTTGGAGCATTCACAACTTCTAGAGGCAAGTTGTTCCACTGGTTAATTGTTCTAACTGTCAGGCAATTTCTCCTTGGTTCTAGGTTTTTTTCTCTCCTTGATTAGTTTCCACCCATAATTCTGTAAACCAAGAATTTGTGACTTATTTTGGTTTGGATGTGGTCAGAGATGGGTAAATTTGGGTCCTCTAGAAAAATGGCACATTTTTCTCTTTGACCACATTTTGGTTATCCAGTTTTATCCACCAGTTAAAAAGAGAGCTAGTTTGTAGTGTAATGGCACCTGGCTCAAAACCAGGAGACTGTGAACTCTAGACCTGCCTCAGCATGAAGCCTGCTGTGCTGGGCCAGTTACTTTCTCTCTTCCCTATGAAAAAGCCAATGACAAGCCACTTCCTGCCAGGAAAACTGCAAGAATTTCTGCCAACCCCTTGCATAGAGTCCACATTGACCTATAGATTTATGGACTGTCACATCAATCTTAATTCTATAAGTGATGCTGTCTTCCTCTAAAAACTTTGAGAAGAGTGAATGATAGAGTAGGATCCTTTAATTTTCTACTGGTTTCCTGCTGGGCAGTTGCAAGCATGACCAGTGAAGGAAACAATTACTGAATTTTCAAGAAGCCCTTTTAACCTCAACCAAGCCATAAATAACTACATTTGGAGATGGAAGGTCCTCTAGAAGCTGATGCTCTTTCTCCTCTATGTGGTTGGAACAACCAGAAGCTCCATGTTTTCCTTCTTAGAGTAGTCATTTTCAGAAGACACTGTGCCACTTGGTACCTACCTGTACGTGACAAGATTTTTCTCCCATTTTGGTTTCCTGGGGAAGAAATTATAATTGGCCACATCTGGGTTGCCACATCTGGGTTTTTTCATGGTTTCTATAGTGTTTTGATCCAGTTCTCCAGTCTGAGGGAGCCCAAAGAACTTCTGCATGTTCTTCAAAGTGTCCTTCAGGACGAGTAGGTTGCAATTATCTTTGGGACATCCATAATACTTGTTGAGGTATTGCTTTTGGAGAGAAGTAAAAAATGGGCAGTGAACATAGAAAGAAAGAAATGGATCTAAATGTCTACCTCTCTATCTCTCATGTTGAAAAAACAAACAAACAAACAACAAAATTTTCAAATGATGGCCCCAAAGCAAAGATCAGGTCTATGGTTGCCTAATTGTGCCTTTTCTTGGGCTTAATTGGCTGAGTAAGAATCAACTCAGAAATGATCAGCATGTTTCAGGCTAAATAAGTCATCATTTGCCCATCTCTGAAGCTGAGGTCAATATCAAAACTAGGATGGGGAATGTAACTTTTGCTTCGTGTAACAATATGGCACAAGGTATCCTAGAGGGTGGACAAATGGTTAAGAGCGGAACCAATGTGCTGCACACAAAAAATCCCAAACTCAAATCAAACAGGCAAAGCTTCAGTCATTCCATCATGGCTGCCATTTTGACTTTTTGACCATAACATGAGGACACTTGGATGTCATCTATGGTTGGAATAACAGCTAGGTCAAAGGCTTTGGATCTGTACCTGGAGAACAAGGACAGAAGGAAATTGACAGAAGCTCACATCAACCATGTCTTGAGTTCGTCTTTATCCCTCATGATTTGAGGGCTCCTTAGTGCTCTCTGAGCTTGGTTGTTTTCTTGCAGACTTTTCATTACCCAACTAAATAACATCATCAGTGCTAGAAGGGAGTGAGGTTGGAAGAGGAGGGGAAGAAGGAGAAGACTGTTGGGTCCTTGGTGCTCTTTGAACTTGGTTGTTTTCTTGCAGACATTTCATTGCCCAAACATCGTTACTGCTAGTTTATTACCTAGTTTGGATACTGAAACTTCTGCAAGAAAAACAACCAAACTCAGAGAGCACCAAGGACCTCTCATTTCAACCCTGAGCTACAAATATTCTCCTTTATTGATACTAGGATTTGAATTCTGCAGTTTGGCTGCTGTGTTATAACATGATGAAGCTCAAGAGAAAAAAGAGGAATTTATACAACAAAGTAGTAAACCATTCTTTGTTGGGGGCTTATTCTTTTTATTCTTTTTTATATTGGGTTTTTTTTAAATTGTTTGGAAGCTGACCAAGAATCACAGAGTGATTGGGCAACCATATAAATCTTCTAAATACATAAACAATTATTAATAATAAATAAGTAAGTAACTCTCCACTACTACTGTGCAAGTCACTGGAGCGTCTCTCTCCTAACGTGTTTTCTAGACAGTCAACTTTTAAAGAATCACTGAAGAGGCTGATGATGAATCATAATTATAATAAGTAACATTTTATAAACCCAACCCCTTTCCGACAGATTTGCTACAAACATAACCCTGGCAGAGCCCTGAGGAGCAATTACTGCCTTTTAAGATGAGAGTTGAGGCTCGTTAGGAAGTTGGCTGAAAAATTAAGCTTTAAATAGTAAGGGGGCCTCTCTGACTATGCATAAGTCATATGTTAAGGAAAAAAAACAGAGTATGAAAATGGTCCAGATGGAAACCCCAACTCTTAAATCTTATATTTTATACACACATAAAAGAAAAAAACAAAAACTTACAAGGAAATTGCAGGTCATCCTGAGAGAAACCTGTAGTGTTTGCTTCAGATTTGTTTATTCAAGCCTCAGAAACCTGAAGATGTCTCATTCTAGAGTGAGCGTGTTCAAAAATACACTGTTCTGACTTGGGAAAGAAAGAAAGAAAGAAAGAAAGAAAGAAAGAAAGAAAGAAGAAGAAAGAAGAAGGAAGGAAGAAGGAAGGAAGGAAAAGGAAAGAAAAGGAAGAAAGAAAGAAAGAAAGAAAGAAAGAGAAAAAGAGGGAGAGGAGAGGAGAGGAAAAGAAAGAAAGAAGGAAAGAGAAGAAAGAGGATGGATGAAAGAGAGGAGAGGAGGAGAGAAAGAAAGGAGAAAGAAAGAAAGAAAGAGAAAGAAAGAAAAGAATGAAGAGGGAGGGATAAAGAAAGAAGGGAGAGGGAGTGAGGGAGAAAGAAAGAAAGAAAGAAAGAAAGAAAGAAAGAAAGAAAGAAAGAAAGAAAGAAAGAAAAAGAAAGCTTTTCTAAGACCAGGAACACAGTCGATCTGCCAACAATTTTTTGAAGATACGGACTCAGATTTTGCAGAAACATTGCAAGACTATTTCAACAACAACAAGAAGAAGAAGAAGAAGCTCAACTTACAAATGCCAGTTCTTTGTCTGTTTTGGGGGAAACATCACCAGGAAACTTAATGATGGGTGATGGGATGAGGTCCCTGCCCTCTACCTCTTCTGAGACCCTGAAGGTGGGAGGTGGAGGTGCAGAAGCTGGATTTAAAATGGAGAGCAGCAGCAGGAGGATTTTGAAAACGCAGTCCACAATCCTGAAAGAAACATTTGCCTTCATCTTCTGCAGTTTTCCTTCTCTCCTTGTAGTCCTCCTCGGTCCAAGATATCTCGAGGGACGGTGAGGGGGGGAGAGAGATTTGAGTTGTTAAACTTCTTTGTTCCGTTTTCTCTTTTTCTTTTTATGAGCACATCTTCACTTTATCCTTGAGAGGTTTTTTTCACTTCTGCTTGCTCCAGCAATTCCTTTGTATGCTTTCAAACATCTCCAGATGCGCAGGCTCCTCAGCGGCTGCCAGAGGAAGTCTGAAGGAAAGAAAAAAACCAGATGTGGACTTAGTCAGGCTGGATACTTTTATTTTTTTTAAACAACTTTTTAAGGTAGCTTGCGCAAGATTGTTATCTTAAAGGAAAGCCAGGAATCAGGAGAGACCAGAAGGGCATTAATTAAAATTAACCGAGAATGAATGAATGTCAGGGGAAAATTTTTGCTCTATTTCTGAAATGAAAAATTAAATAAGTAGGCTGGGCCTACGCCTCAAGGAATCTTTCCATTGCAGTTCTTAGAAACTACAAGAAGTTGTTTAATGAAAAGAAGTCTAGTTTGATGAAAAGAAGGACTAGGGGAGACATGATAGCAGTCTTCCAATATCTTAGGGGTTCCCACAAAGAAGAGGGAGTCAAGCTATTCTCCAAAGCACCGGAAGGCAGGACAAGATGAAGCAATGGGTGGAAACTAATCAAGGAGAGATGCAACCTAGAACTAAGGAGAAATTTCCTGACAGTGAGAACAATTCATCAGTAGAACAACTTGCCTCCAGAAATTGTGAATGCTCCAACACTGGAAGCTTTTAAGAAGATGTTGGATTACCATTTGTCTGAAGGGGTGTAGGGTTTCATGCCTAATCAGGGGGCTGGACTAGAAGACCTCCAAGGTCCCTTCCAACTCTGTTATTCTATTCTATTCTAAGTTTTAATCTGACACCAAACCACAGGAGAGTTTATCCTTCTCTTTTGACTTGGGACAGATTGACTAAAACCAGGTCAAAGGAATCAACTATGGGTGGTGGGTAGATCTATATGTTTAAGGTTTCCTTAAATGCATGAATTCTTGAAATAGGCATTAAGGGTAAAGAATAGCTGGCTTAATAGCTCATTCGATTGGTTTTGTAACTTCTTTGCAAATGCCATCCCCTCTTGCTACTAAAGAGCCCAAAGTATTTTGTTTTGTTTTGTTTTATGGTAGGACAGGGGCCCAATGGCTCAGTGGTTAAAGATGCTGAGCTGGTCAGCTGAAACAGTCCAGGTTCAAGACCCGAGCACTGCATGATGGGGTGAGTTCCTGTTCCTTGCCCCAGTTCCTGCCGACTTAGCAGTTCAAAACATGCAAATGTGAGTAGATAAATAGGTACCCTTTTTATGGGAAGGAAACAGTGTTCTATGCTCCTTGGAGTATGGTCATGCTGGCCACATGACCATGGAAGGGTCCTCAGACAACACCGGCTCCCTTGGCTAAAAAACAAAGATGACCACTACCTCCTCCCTTTCCTTCCTTCCTTCCTTTTCCTTCCCTCCTTCCTTCCCTCCCTCTTTTCCTTCCTTTCCTTTCCCTCCTTCTTTCTCTTCCTTTCCTTCCCTTTCCTTCCTTCCTTCTCTTTCCTTTCTTTTTTCCTTTCCTTTCCTTTTCTTTCCTTCCTTTCCTTTTTCTTTCTCCAACTTCTTCACAATTCTGCTACTTAATTTACAAAGTCAAGCCATCTTAGCAGCTTGTAGGTTCAGTTCACCACCTTATCATTGAGTTATGCTATCTGGCTTTGGCAAGTGAGCTGACCAGGTCAGCATTTAATTATTTGTTATGTGTCTTTTCCCCAAGACACTATCCAGATCACCATCTGATTTTCACTGGACTATCTGAAAACGTCCTGACCTTCACAGAGTTCTGTTTCCGATCGCAACATTAAGAAAACAGAACTTAAATTCTCTGTAGAGTAGATTTCTCTAGAGAAAGAGAGAGAAAAAGCTAATAAAACTATTATATATTTTGCTTCTTGAGCTTTTCCTTTTTAATTATTGTTTCACTATGTATAAAGGACATGCCCTAGAGCTTATCAACCCAGTTAGGAAGAAAGGAGGTCAAAGATTATATCAGTGACAGAAAATAGTTTTTATTCCCAAGCGTTGAGATCTGGATTTAAAGGCCACCAAATACCCAAGGTCACTTTGCGGTTAGTCTAAATGCTTTACATTCCCCAGATGACCACATCTGCTTAAATCAACAACAAATTGTGATGCATAATGGATGGGGTAATTTACTATCAGGACATATTATCTTGAAATAATATATGGCTGTCACTTGGGGAATAAAGCAGCTGGAGGACGCAAAGCTGCCATTTTCATTTCCTACAATGCTTCCAACCATGTGGTGCACCCGAGGATTCTGGGAAATTAAAGCAATGGTTGCTGCAGTTCATTGCTGGCTCATCATGGTTGAAGTCCTCTCCCTAAATAATATTTGAACTCCTCATCGACAGATTCTGTCTACTGAGATCTTGGTGGCTTTGTGCAGAAGGACACAGTTGGGAGGGACCTTGGAAATCTTCTAGTGCAACTCCCTGCTCAGGCAGGAAAACCTACACCATTTCAGACAAAAGTTGTCTAGTCTTTTCTTGAAAACCTCCAGTATTGGAGCATTCACAACTTCTGGAGACAAGTCCTTCCACTGGTTGATTGTTCTCACGGTCAGGAAATTTCTCCTTAGTTCTAGGTGGCTTCTCTCCTTGCTTATTTTCCATCCATTGCTTCTTGTCCTGCCTTCAGGTGTTTTGGAGATAGGTTGACCCCTCTTCTTGGTGGCAGCTCCTACATGTGACCATGTACAGGTATGCATAGATAACCATGTAGATGTAGTGTCACCTCACTTTCCATGCCACCTCTGAAACAGTTCTGGTTTTAAACATTTTTGGAAGGGCAGCAACATAAGACAAGTTAGGTCTTTAAAGGGAAGCTGTTGCAGAGAACAGGTATATGGCCACTGAAATGTAGCACCTGTGAACTTCAGCTCTGCTTACTTCACAAAAGTGGGAAGCAACAGGAATCGCTCCTGGAACATATGCGTTGATTGTTTAGTTGGATTTTGACTGGAAGTCTTGAAAGTATGTGACTGCCATTATGTCCAATGCTTCTCCATCCCCAAATATGGCGCCACCAATGGTCATATGACAATCTGAATTTTTGTGAATTTGAACAAAAGGACAAATCAGGAAGGAAGGAAGGAAGGAAGGAAGGAAGGAAGGAAGGAAGGAAGGAAGGAAGGAAGGAAGGAAGGCAGGCAAGGAAATTCTCTGATGTATCAAATCTAAATTGACAGACTTCTAGTCTATCTCAATGATGCATCAGTGAACAGGAAAGAAGGAATTGTCCCCAGCTGTGTACATAAAACTCAACACAAAGCTCTTGTGAAACGAACAGACACTTTGTGGCTTTTCAGAACGAGTCACAATGGTAACAAGCTCAAATGCAAAGTCCAACAAAGAGGGTTTTTCCAGGACTCCCTTGGCACCACATTTGGGTGAAAGCATGATATTTATCCAATCCAGTTGGAAGATAATTACATAACTTTTTTCTTTTTGGCAATAGAAGTTGATTAAAACCAAGAGCAAATTTTGAAGGGAAAGACTCTTTCCAAGGACCAGCATCCAAGATTTTCATTTGTCCTACTTCCTCCTTGTGTGGGCACCAATAGCTAGGGACATAAGTTTTTTTATTTATGGATTAATATGGAATTAATAGAAGAGGAAGAGGAAGATAAGGGAGAAGAGGGAGAAGAAGAGGAAGAGATAATGACCAGCTGTGCTCATGATATCAGATCAAGAACTGGAACAGGCTAGTTTACTGCTGCTCTTATCATCTACAACATCTTACCAGTAGGTCTTGGATCTATGTCCTTCAGGCTGTGAGTCTTGAACAATGATCTTGAGATCCAACCTTAACAATTGCTGTTTCTTCATGTACAAGAATTATATACGTAGAAAGTTATATTTTGCCTTCTCTACAACTCTTCATGAAGCCCAGAGCTAGTTTGTCACTGGTGCTTTATCTAGATTTTATTTTCTTGCTTTTGAGTTACAACACACACACACACATGGACACTCAAACCTATATTGTTCAATCATGGGATGTAGAGCACTAAATAGTTCAGAAAATTAGCTGTTCTCTATTTATTTTTTGACCAGTGGTATATTGTCTGTGATTTGGTTAAATAAGTCCTTGGATATACTTGCCTGGGAGAGAAGCCAGAACATGCAACTTTTTCAGTCTTTTGAAAAGTTTAGTCAGCATCTGGGAAAGAGTGGTAGAAATCCAAAACTGATGAAAACATTTTTCCAGAACAAAGAACAGTGAAGTTCCACCCACCTCTTTTTTTTCTTTTTTTCACAACATCCTGAATACTAATAGCAAATTTAGATGAACAAATGTCATTGATCCGGCACATCAAACAACATCCTTATGTCCGAGAAAGATTGTTTGGATTCAAACTCTCACATGTTTCAATGAGAAAGAATCTGGAAAAAGGAGAAATGGCCTTTAAATTCAGTAGCCAGGAAATAGGTTTCAAGAACATGATCTACGTGTTCTCTTCTCTATGTTTATGGTTAGTTAGCTAATACAGCCAACCGCTTTCCTAAGCAAAACTGGTTAAATATGGAAAACAGCACACAACCAGATCTTCCTCCTGACTCTTCTCTCCTCTGCTTTAGCTTGGACATCTGATTTTAATTAAAGAAAAAAAAAGACTGTTCCTTACCAAGCAGATATCCTACAACACAGCAGTGAAATTCAAGTGCTTAGGTTAATCCTATGTCAGATGTAGCTCTTTATCAAGCTGGATCTTTCCGCTGCTTGAAGGAAACCTATTATGAACTTCAAGGAAAACATGAAAGAGTGAGAAAGGCTCAGCAAAGTTAGATAGGTTTTGCTACATTCCAAAAACTTGGAGGTCAAAACTTTTGATTGGAGGAAAGGGTAAGACAGCTGATCATGTAAAAAAAATAGTAAGTTTTGAAGGAATATGCAATTAAGAGAGGATTCTGAGAAGAGGAGCCACTTTGGGCATCTAAAACTGGTCACTTTTTGTTCTGACCCAACTGGGTGCCCAGAGAGCAAACACAGACAAAGGCAGCAGCCCCCACCTTTTAGGGTTTAATCACAATTCTGTTCCTTTACAAATAAAAGGCTGCTTTCCAACAATTAGTTCCGACAAGAAAGAGCCTTACCAAGTTGTTTGTCAAGGCTGCCAAAAACCCAGAGATAAGAACTAATTTACAAGATTCTCCAAACACGAACTAAGATGTCCACCAGTTGAGTTTCAGAGCTTCCTTGCTGTCTGCAAAGAATGCTTTTCCAACCCTGGCTTTTATCCTCTTGAGGGAGGGCCCATAACCTTGCAGCCTTACTCCCGAGTCACCTGTGCTGCTGTAATTGTTCTTTCCTCCAAGCAATCCTTCATGCACGTGCACTTGGCACAGGCCCTCGGGAACCTCCTCATCACTACTGCCAGCCCCCACCATCTCTGAAGGCAGCAGTCCACTCCCTGATGGTCCTGGCCCTTCATCAGAGTCCTTGCTCTCCTCTGCCATCTGCACCTGCTGCCAGCTAACCACAAGACTCTTTCTTCTGCCTTGGGGATGTCCACCCTGGTAGCAATACTGTAGGAATCCAGACTCAAATCCTTTAAAGCTAGGTTTAAAGTTACATTTAACAATGAATTTCCATGTCTTACATCCAGATTGCAATTGCGGGCAATTAATTTACCTAGAACATGCTTGAAGGATACTCACAATCTATCACTGGCTGCCCATCAAGTACATGACTCTGACTAACAATTAAACATAAAAATAAAATTATAAATAAAAAAATACATAGCAACTAAGCAACAACCTCTCAGTTAACACAACCAAGGAACCATTGGGTCCCCAGCAAAACAGACCATTAAGATCTTGTAAAAGCCAGCAGGATCTGAGCAAATCATATCTCCTCAAAGATAACCTTCTGGAGATTGGATGCTTGGCTTTCTTCCTGGATCCTACCAGTTGATAATCCCTCATGAACAGGACCAGAATCATAGTAGCCACGGGTGAAAATATCTACCTCACTGAGTATTGTTTCCCAAATGCAATTCTAGCCATTACTTCTAACCTTGGAAACCCTAAATGGCTCATCTTGAAGACTTGAGTTCAACAAAAGAGACCCTCTTGAAAAGGGCCATTTATGAAATATGTTCAATGAAATCTCATCCCAAGCCATAAAGTGCATTAACTCAGGAGTGTAGCCTAGCTGTCCTTCTGTCCAGATTCAAGAGCTTCCTCTTTGAGTCAAGTCTTTGGAGACAGATCAACCATTACTTCAGTGGTTTTAACCATTTGATTTGCCTTTACGGTGAAACAGCTAGGAAAAAAAGAGATTAAAGTGAAATCAATATAATCTATACCAGCCTTATATAATCTATGTAAATGATTTGATGGAGGAGGAGGAGGAAGAAGAAGAAGAATAGCAGTAACTTTGGCTAGAAATTAAATTACATCACTGCTATCCCAGCTGTAATAAACGTTATTGTGAAAGTTGACAGAAGATACAAGCTTTGTTACTGCTTCTCTTTCCAGATCATGTGTTCCCCATCTGGGTTTTTTTTTTCTTCAAAAATTGTTTGGAAAAGTCAGATTCAGAGATCTGATTCCTTCTTTCACTTTCTAGAATTTATTTGAAATAGGAAGCGCCATCTGGTGGGAACTGAGAAATGTGTTAGTTGTTGTAGAGTTAGTTCCATTCACAGTGATACAGTCTCAGTGTTTATTAGGACAACAGTTATTAAATATTTAAAGTAAAGGAGGGCATGCCAATATTGTTAAATAAACAATTATGGAATCATGCAACTAGACAGAAGAAATCCATAGAGTCTTGATTACTTAACAATTTCTTCTGAAGCTGAAGTATCAGGAAACTCATCCTTGATTAAGCTAGATGCTGAATTCAAGGGAATCTTGAAACGATCTATTGCAGGGGCCTTTAAATTTGACAGCTTTAAGACTTGTGGACTTCAACTCCCAGAATTCTTCCTCCAGTCATGTTAGCTCAGGAATTCTGGGAGTCCACAAGTCTTAAACTTGCCAAGTTTCAAGACCCTTGATCTATTGGGTATCTTCCTTCTTCTTCAAGAGCAAATCAAACTGAGTCTCAGATTTTGACCATTATACAGTTCTTTCCTTGTCCAAAAAAAGTTAGTTTCTAGAAACCTGTTTGGCAAGCTCAAAAATACTTCCAAGAGACTTTCTGCTGGAAATGGGCTAACTCCTTGCTTTATTTTTGTTCATGTCCATGCACAAGTGCCAGAGGAAATTTGCACTATTGTGTATTAGAAGGGCATCATGTTTTCTGCTTGGCTTGGTAAACCAGTGTTCTGATGAAAGTGAAATAAAGAAATGAAACTTTCCTAACTTTCATAAATCTCACTGGCCAAAGTATTTGTAAAACCTGACTGTCCATTTGAAAAGATTGGGGTCTTGGATGGTCCCAGGTGGGATGACTTCTCCAGGTATTCAGGAGCATAGTTGAGGGAAATCAAGTAAGTACCAGAAAGGAAAAAAAACACACACTATCCCACATGCCTAGCTTAAACTAGTCCTCCTTGAAGTCCTACTGATATTGGTAGATCTTCTTAAGCAAAATTTGGATCCAAAAATTAGTTCTGGTCTTCTGGAAGGGCTGTAGATCACATGTAGTGAGCCCTAAGGACAGTTACTGCAATGTGAATTTGCCGTGTTAAAGATCCTGTTTTATAAACTATTTTCCCCTGATTATTTATCTCTTCTCATCTTAGGTAAAGTAAAGGTTCCACTTGCACATATGTGCTAGTTGTTTCCAAGCTTTAGGGGGTGGTGCTCATCTCCGTTACAAAGCCGAAGAGCCAGCGCTGTCCAAAGATGTCTCTGTGGTCATGTGGCCAGCATGACTAAACACCGAAGATGCACGGAACACTGTTCCTTTCCCACCCAAATGGTCCCGATTTTGCTACTTGCATTTGTTACATGCTTTCGAACTGCTAGGTTGGCAGAAGGTGGGACAAGTAATGGAAGCTCATTCCATTACGTGGTGCTAGGGATTCGAACCACCGAACTGCCGGCCTTTCTGATCGACAAGCTCAGCATCTTAGCCACTGAGCCACTGCGTCCCTTTTCTTCTCATCTTATTTGTGTGCTAAAAACATTAATTTCACCTTTTTTAAAAAAGCATAAATAGGTTTTAAGGTCTAGATTCTGGACTTAGGTTTAGTCTAGAGGAAAACACAAGGAAAAGTGGCCTTATTTTCGAATTTGAAACATCACTGTTTTTGTGTGTTGGGTGTGATTACACTGTGCATTTCGGACAATGATAGCTTAGTGACAGTGATTGTGAAAACAAGTGGGAACTTACACAGAAGCACATCTAAAACGAATGCCAAAAAAAAAGCTGCATGAATCCCTTCTTTCCAAGCTGAAGTTAAAATTCCTATAACCCTGATGGATTTTGTAGTTCAAAAAATATTGCAAAATATATTTCGGTATGTCATCCAATAAGTTTGCAGTTCTTACTCCAAGAGGAGGTGGTGGAAAATCCACTATTTTAGTTGCAGGCAAAATGAACTGGCCAATCACAAGAATAATTGAGATTGTTTTGGTTTGGGGTGACTGGCTTAATTATTTCATTATCATCTCCACATTAGCTGAGTTAGATGTTCTCTCTGGTATTCCTAAACTCCTATCACTTTTGCAACTCTGCATGTTGCAACAAAAGTGATTTTTGTAAGGCTCGAAAAGGAAACAGCTCAATTAGGCCATATACAAGCCTTTGTCTTTGGGGAATGCTCCAAATTTCCAAGGCCATTTGAGTTACGTGTGTTTGTGCCAGCAAATGTTTAAGAGTTCATTTTACAAGAAGTAGAAGGTGATTCTATATCTCCATCTGGCGGACAGACGTTGTAATCCAAGTTTACTCTTTCAACTCTTGTTTCATTTGATCCCATCCAACTGGTTTTCCCTGTAGGGATTTCAGAATTCCTTTTTAAGTGAGCATTTAGCATGAGCACTGAATTAAAAAGGCAGAGGAGGCTCTTTGCTAAGCAATAGTTCTGCAGATCCTAGAGACGTCAGAGAGGAATTAGGACTGCAGAAAAAACAATTACTACCAACCTGCCTTCCATCGAGGACCTGTATACTGCAACAAGTCAAAAAGAAGGCTGTGAAAATATCTATAGATCCCTCACACCCTGGACATGTTTCAATTCCTTCTCTCAAAACAACGCTATAGAGAACTGCACACCAGAACAACCAGACACAAGGACAGTTTTTTCCCTGAGTGTCATCACTCTGCTAAATAAATAACTCCCTCAACACTGTCAAACTATTTACAAAGTCTGCACTATTATTACTATTAATCTTCTCATCACTCCTTATCACCCATCCCCTCCCACTTGTGACTGTATGACTGTAACTTTGTCGCTTGTATCTTTATCATCTATATTGACTGTTTCCTAGTATGATTTGATTGCTTATTGTACCCTTTGACTATTATTAAGTGTTGTACCTTATCTTTTCTTTTATGTACACTGAGAGCATTTGCACCAAGACAAATTCCTTGTGTGTCCAATCACACTTGGCCAATAAAGAATTCTATCTATTCTATCTTCTTTTCTAAACCAGCACCTCTGGTTTTGAGGGGAAGAAGACAATGTGAAAACTTTGTTAGTTTATTTATTTATATTTATTTTATTTGTCAAGCATGTATGAGAAAACAAGTATTAATATGAACATAACATATAAACATATAAGTATAAACAGGTATAAGTGTATACATAATAAATGGGTACGAATAAATGGGAACAGTAGAAGGGTAGGCACGCTGGTGCGCTTATGCACCTCCCTTACAGACCTCTTAGGAGTGGAGTGAGGTCCATGGTAGACAGTTTAAAGGTTAACGTTTTGGGGGTTTGAGGATGTAACAATAGAGTCAGGTAGTGAGTTCCAGGCATTGACCACTCTGTTGCTGAAGTTGTATTTTCTGCAATCGAGTTTGGAGTGGTTTACTTTGAGTTTGCAGTTAGACAAACTAGGTTTATTTTGAGTTTGTAATTAGATCAGAAAAACCTTGGAAGATCTGAGATCTTTTGAACAACGATAGCTGCTGCCATGTTCAAAGTCCAGATTCTTCTTCCTGTTTTGAAACGCATCCCTTGTTTTCCAAGCTTTGATCTCATTTTCTTTGGGGCTCCATTTCAGAAGTATTTTATGGAAGATCTTTTGCACGGCTTCCTTTCCTTGGCTCCTCAAACCCAAACGGTGCCCAGAGTGACTTCTGACTTAGGAACGTTTGTCTCCACCACTGGGGTGATAGAAGCCTCTAGTCAAGCATCTATCTTTCTGCCCTGATGGCAAGAAGAACATGAGGGAGAGATGCCATTGGATTAGCCTTGCAGGAAGACCCTTCCAAATCATGCAAACAATGGAGGAACTGGATTGGTGTCATCTCTGGAAGGGCTGAGCTCTCGCTTTGGCGGTGTCCTTTGTAATAGTACAAGATGTTCAGTGCTCTGGCATGGAAATTATTAAGGCAGGATGCCTGTTGGGAGGGAAAATGTGGGGAAGCTGATAGAGTTCAGGCACCATCTGTTTGAAGGGGATAAGCACTCTATGGAAAAGGCCTAGGAGGTATCAGCCTGCTCTGAATTGGCTGCCATGGAAGGGATCTTCTTAAAGTCAAACCAACCATCCATCCTTAGACGCAACCTGGCTCATGTCTGTGGCGCACTGACAGTACAGAAGAACATCTCAGCCAGAAATGGAGACTATATATGTCAATCCATAATGTGGGGTTCTATGATGTCTAGGGCCAAGTACTAATGTTTGAAAACTTCTTCTGGATTTAAATATATTCCCAGTTAAATAGGCAAATGTGCTGAGTCCCTTTCAGAAACAAGGAAGCAAACAAGAAGTTATTTCTATGCCGTACATTTTTACGTGGTATCCTTGTCATTTTGTTTTAAATGCTTTCCTCTGGCTCCATATAGTGTATCTATATTTAAGGTGGGCTAATTAGGTACCCTGATGTACATTTTGGGTCTACTTTTCTTTACAATTCTTACATAAAAAACCCTTTTTAATTTAATCTAATTTTTTTTTAAATTACATTTATATGCCGCCCTTCTCCGAAGACTCAGGGAGGCTTACAGTTTTATTTTGGGATACAACCCAGTGTGCTCAGCAATAGCCTTCATTCCATTGTATATGCCTGCTTATTACTAAGCGGCATTTTTACAAGGTCAGCTAATTGCCCCCAACAATCTTGGGTCCTCAATTTACCTACCCCGAGAGGATGGAAGGCTGAGTCAACCTTGAGCCTGGTGGGATTCGAGCCTACAGTAATTGTAGGCAGCTGGATCTTAAGAGCAGGCATTTAACAGCCTGAGCCACCAAGGCTCATAATTTTATTTTTAATACAATCGATCTTCCATTAAATGGTGTGTTGTCTGGGTATATAAATACCTTGTGTGATAACTATTAGAGTTTACAGCCTTATTCATTATATTAATATTAATTCTCTATTCTTGATTTAATACTGATATATATAATATATCTAATTATTAAATAAAAAAAACTAAAAAACCTTGACTGATCCTGGAAACTGTGTTTATCCTCATCTTGTTTTGAGATACAGGATTTAACACTGACTAAATTCTCATCTCTAATTGAAAAATTATGCAAATTGCCCCCAAAATGAAGAAGAAAGAACCTATTTAAGAAGGGGAAAGAAAGATTTGGTAGGTAAACAGAAAATCCATAACCTTGAAGTCAAGAACTCAAGTTTATTTGGGGAGAATAGCTTCAAAAACAAAATAGATCTTCTTTCAAAACTAGGATGACCTCTCCTAGATGACATGGTTCTACAGATGGAAAGCAATGGCAGGCCATAAGGCACATGAGCTTCTATGTATGTATTTATTTGTTTAACATACCAGGAAAAATAATGTTTACGCCACACTTGATCTTAGCTCAAAGGCCAAGTAATGATGGTGACATTTTCCCTAGAGGGTGAGCTTAAAGTGAGATTGATTTTGATAGTTGGCAGGAGGCTGCTGGTTATAATAGTGTGTGTGTGTGTATGTGTGTGTGTGTAAACAGAATTTAGTCCGTTGCTCCAAGGGCAGGAGGACACACAGTTAGTAATGATAGATGTATTTTATTGGTGAATGAATACTCCATTGTAGATACTTATTATTTACTGGTTATTGGGATTCTGATTTTTTTTAAAGGTTTAGTTATAAAGGACATAATTGACCCTTTGATGAGGATGCTTGTGGTTACCCAAAAATACTGAATGGGGAAGAAAATTATAAAAAAATAATCAAATACAGAACTGACCTGGTTGCTATCAGCCTCCTAGGATCACTGTGTGAGATAAAAGTGTCATGTAAGTAGATTTAAATTGATACATTGATTGATTGATTGATCAGATTTGTATAACTGCCCATCTGTCTCTGGCCAGTGTATAAGAGTGAACTGAATTTCATTTCCTTTCTTTAATTTGGATGAAATGTCATTGGTATGATTTCTCTTTGAGTGACCTCTTTAATAGGTCTGTACAATTCACCTGCAGAAGCTGAAGCTGCTTTAAAGAGTTGCAGATTCCAAACCATCCTCTGGGAAATTCAAAGTATTTGAAAGATCTTACCGTGTTAAAAATTATAATTTAGCAAAACGTTCTTTGAGTTCTGTGTACCAATCAAATCACCATGGATAGATACGTAGAGATAAACCACACTTACCTACAATTCAAAAGAGACAATTAAAAAAGCAACAAGATCAGAGCATATCTTTTTTAGCTCCAGATAAGCAGGGATTAACACCAGACAAACCATCAAGCAGAAAACAATACCCTAATGGAGGAATTATTGAGGAGATAACCTCATACTCACTTGCACTATGATATCTAGTGAAATTCTACAAGTTCAGAGAGCACCAATGTGCTGGTTAGACAGTATGATAACCAAGGACTTCATTTAGTGCCCCAGGGGTTTCGAAATAAATGCATAGCCATCTCTGTTTCCAAAGCTATGGAAAATAATCCTGCAGCACGTTACCCCTTTACTTGTTCTTCTTCTCCCAAGAGATAAGGTATAGAAGCATTTTATGCCTAAAAATTCAAATTCTTTCCCTAGATTCTGAGAGCTCATCAGGATACAATTTTCACATTAGGCCATGAAAAAATACGAAAAAAAAACAATTGCATTCACCGGCTCTGAAATGGGTCAGATTTTGCATGCATCTGCTTGGAACGATACTCTCTGTTTGTGACTGTTCTCGGTTTTTGTTTGTTTGTTTGTTTGTTTGAAGAACTCCTGTTACAACAGCTGCTGAGGATGTTCAAAGGCCTGGCGCATGGTTACATTTGCAATCCGGCTGCCTTTGTGACTCTGACTCCATTGTCAGTAACAATAAGGGCGACAAAAAGGAAGTTGGAGGCAATTCAAGCCCTGATTTGGTCTTTAAGCTCTGAAAAGTACACTGGCAGCTGGGTGATCTTTGTCGAATTCCAAAAATGCAAAAATTGTAGCTCGTTCCTACGAATCAGATGAGATGATGGAGGCAGATGCTTGGCAGAATGACACCCCCCCTTCCATGTAAATGGAGCCCCCCCCCCTTTCCACTCTTGTTCAAATATTATATTGAACACAGATACTTAGTCCCTGGGCAGTTTAATTAAATTGGGATTCATCCTTGTTATATAAATGTGACATTGCAGAAAGCCTTGGAGGATAAACTCAAAAGATGTGGGTTTTTTTTCTTCTGCAACCCAAAGGGGAGTGAATCTCTCCCTCCTCCCTCCCCCACACTTTTCAACAAACACACACAAACACAATTCTCTTTTGAAATCAAAGTGCATGGTTGATAAATACCATTCTAACAGACTCTGGTGGGGTTAATCTTTCTGGAAAATGAATGTGGTTTTTGAATGTCGTTTAGCCTCTTGGGAAATTGGGTTGCTGGTTGGTTTCAGTTAATTAGACTCACTACATTTCTACCACTATCTCATGCTATCCTTTCCCTGAAGAGTTTAAAAATCAAGGTTGGCCTATACAGCTGGGATGCTGGTCCCCAAAGCACTTGCAAAGAGTTGTCAACAAATGGCAATCCTCCCCCATTCTGCAAACTGAAAGATAACATCTACTAAGCACCCAGAGCTTAATTTTATTCAGTGCCTTTATTTCTTCTTAGTTCATGATGATAATGTCATGAATTCAACTGTTTGTTTGGTCAGATACAGAATATCAGAGTTGGAAGGAACCTTGGATGTCTTCTGTTCTGCCCAAACAGGATACCCTATATCACTTTGGACAAATTGCTGTCCAATCTCTTCTTAAAAATTTCCAGTGATGGAACACACACAACTCCTGAAGGCAAACCATTCCAACTTATTCCAAAATAGGGTAACTGAATGCAAATTTGCATTGAAGTACTAAATTCTTGGTTTTGGACTCATCAATATTTGGGGACTTGATGATTGCAGCAGTGGCATCTTTCCGATATGTATGGAGCCATCTATCTCTCATTTATCACAGCCCTGAAAAATGCCATGCTGGATGCATTTCTCTCTCTTATCCTATTGTGGAGGTACAAAAATATTGCCTTTCATTAAGACACATGTCCAGTTGGAGATAGCTCCTTTGAGCCACATTATTCTTCATTGTTCCCACTAGACGAAATCCTGAATGATTTTCATTTATCCTGTTCTGAAGACATCTCTCCTATTTGTCATGTCTCCAGGTGTAAGCCTTGTTTGGGTGTATGCTTCCATGTTACACAATTCTGATTCTTGTATCTACTATCAGAGACCTACATGCAGAAGGTCAAAAATCAAGTGGAGCTGATAACTGTAGCAAAGACCAAGAAACCTATTAATAGACCACTTCCTTGGAATCTCTCTGGATAAAGAAAGGATAAGAGATTGCCCATATATGCTCCAAATGGCTGGTCCTCGCAAGGGGATTGCAGGACAGTGGTTTTCCATGGGTTTGAGCACCAAGGGACATAGAGATCAACCATGTTGGTCACAACTGCAGCGGAGACTTTTAAAGGACCCTAAATCCAAAAACCTCACTTTCTAATCACTTTTGGAAAATGCCTAATAAGCACCCTAAAGTTATTAGAGACCTTTGAAATGATAACTTTGAAAACTCATTGGGTGAGTTTTATCTTTCACCCTGAACAAAAGAGCAATTAATTATAAGCTTAAGAACTTGAAAGAATTTGAAGTAAAACAGCAAAAAGCTAAGTAAGATTTTGATCTAAAAACTCATATGGATTATGAGTCCAGAATCCAGATAAACTTGGAATATTGACTTTTACTAAGATTTTGGAATTAACAAGAAAATACATATCTTCTTATGGGCAACATACTATATTTTAAATAGAACATGGACCAGCAGATGTGTCCGCTGATGATTTAGGGTGAAATACAGAATATAGAATAATAACTGGTAATAAACTTCAGAAGGAAACATTTTAAGTTTCAAAACATAGCAGCACTGTTGCTTCATGCTTCAACATACAAGGAATATCATGGACACAGTTGGCTTAAAAACCAATTCAACAAATCCTTTTAAACAGGTTACCGGAATCCCAAATCTTCATATTGAGTGTATTGTCAAATGTTAGCAAAGGTCTGTCACTACCATAGATTGCTTATGACCTTTAAAGATACTAACATATCTTAATAGAAGGCCATGTTGATCCTTATGGATTGCTAGTTAATTCATTCAAAACAAATCTTTTGCTCTTAGGGATATCCCAGCCCACTGCGTATTATATTAATCTTGCAGGAGGTTACAGAGATAATAATGTGCTTGCTCCCACAACTGAATCAATGAATAAAACTTTAAACTTTAGTGGAGGTGAGGGTCACACTTCTTTCCCTGGGTTTAGGTTTCTTGTTCAACCTTCAGCTGAGTGAGGCACGTGCTTTGAAGGCTAAACAAAAATTTGAGTTAAAATAATGATTGCTCCTGCAAGATCAGATTTTCTTGGTTCTAATAACTCTGGTTATAATCTCCTTGGAAGATAAATCATATTTTTTTTCATCGCACAAGAAGAGTATAATATTCTTTTCTTTCATATTTGCCTAATTTTTCCGGCCTGACCATCTGTACTATTATGTCTT
Source organism: Naja naja (assembly GCA_009733165.1). Classification (NCBI taxonomy): domain Eukaryota; kingdom Metazoa; phylum Chordata; class Lepidosauria; order Squamata; family Elapidae; genus Naja; species Naja naja. The sequence goes on along the minus strand of CM019161.1, from coordinate 21,864,398 downwards.
AGCAAGATTTAATCTTATCGTATTGGAAATCCAGACAGGATGTTTTCAGCTGAAAATACATATAAATAACTTGAATTGTGTATCAAGTTATAATCCAGAGCGGTACATTATAACAATTTAACAGAATCCCTTTTTAGTTTACAGGAGATGTGTTTTGTAATATATAACGATGGCAAAGATGGAGGCTATAAGCAGCCATATGAAAGGGGACACTGGATGAAGGGCATTCTTGTCCCTGAAATTTATTTTCCTCTTTCACTTTTCATTCATTTCATTATTATCAGCACAGAGTCCTAAATCGTTGAAGAATTGGTACATATCCAAAATGCATCTATTGACCCAGATTCATCCCTCCAGTAACAAGAATTAAGCAATTGTTTTTTCAAGGATCTAATAGATCTTATCCACACTAGCACGCTTGCCAATAAATACTTGAATCTTTAGAAGTCATCTCTGAATTCGGTAACATGACCCAATTCCACCCACAAATTGCCCATGAAAGCTACACCATTTTGAGAGGTCTCCTTGGTTTAATTGTCCATCATCCCTCAAGTATGAACTATGCTAGCCATAAAGTTGGATTCAGTGACTCTCCCCAGCTATGATTCTATAGACTTCATCCCTACATAGTTTGTTCATGCATTCTTGCCAAGTGGAACACCCAATCTTCTCTAGTCTGGTGATTTCCAAAGATGCTGAGACTGAAACCCCAGAATTCCCTAGGGCCATATACCGGAATTCAAGAAGCCATTACATTGGGTTCAAAGTTTCCATGCACCTCATGAAAAGTATAAGGGTCCATATAACTGATGTAGTCTTCAAAAAAATTCAACCCAGTGAGTTGGAAAGAGAAGGGAGTTAAGGTCATAATTTCCCTTTTCAGCTGAATAACTTCCCCTCAGTCTTATTATATTCAGAGCCTAAAAGAAAGTGAATGGGTATCCGTAATGCCACAGTTCTCTGCGGGAACTGATGAATGAAAGGAAGTTGTGTACCTATATAAATATGCCTCTTTGTCCTCTGTTGCAATGTACAAAGAAGAACAGGATGTTGGGACATTTTGCTTTTTCCACATATGGAGATAGATTTGAACTCCCTGTATATGTTCTGAGTAAATGAGAATGCCAGATGTTTTGCCTTTTGCATAAAATTTGCACTCTGCTGGCTTCCAGGTTGCCAATGAGCATGGAGTCCTGTGGTGGGTTATTTCCGCAGTTGAGAGAGAGAGAGAGAAGGAAATGGGACAGCTTGTCTTATTAAGACTCTATTCATCTCCTGTTACCAACTATGAGTTGTAATAATGCACCCATGAATGAATGAATACCATGCTCTATGTTCCTGCCACTAAAAACATCAATGCAAGTGCAAAAGTCAGGCAAGAAACCATTCATGACTACCAACTAGAACCCCATCAATCTGCCTTCTCCCCCAAAAAAGAAATAAGAATAAGCCATGTTCATCAAACTAATGTACCCGAGAAACCCTTTAAATTTTTTTAATTAATTGCAAGTCAGGGAGAGCTTTATTTTGCCCATTGACCAATACAAGCACAATCAGTAAAATGAATAACACGCAACATATCCCACAACAGCAAGATCCATTAGCAATCATTTATGGGCAATGGTTATATGGCAAAGTGCTGATACTTTTAGAGCAATCCATTGAAATGGGTTCTTTATATCTTCCTATTGCAAGTTGGGGGATTTTTTTGCCTATTTTGTTCCACGCAGTTTCAAAAAATAAATCCCATTTTTTTCTCTCTCCAAGCTACCCTTGCATTGTAATGAGCATGGTCAATGATGCATGACAAACATCAACATTGTTCTGACCCAACCAGGTTCCCAAAGAGCAAACACAGACAAAGGCAGCAGCCCCCACCTTTTAAGGTTTAATAACGAATTCTGTTCTGAAGGCTGCTGTCCACTAATTAGCTCTGACAAGAAAGAGCCTTGCCAAGTTGTTTGTCAAGGATGCCAAAAACTCAGAGATAAGAACTAATTTACAAGATTCTCCAAACATGAACTAAGATGTCCACGAGTTGAGCTTCAGAGCTTCTTTGCTGTCTGCAAAGAACGTTTTTCCAAACCTGGTTTTTATCCTCTTGAGGGAGGGGCCATTACCTTGCAGCCTTACTCCCAAGTCACCTGTGCTGCTGTAATTATTCTTTCCTCTGAGCAATCCTTCGTGCATGCGCACTTGGCACAGACTCCTCAGGAACCTCCTCATCACTGCTGCCAGCCCCCACAATCTCTGAAGGCAGCAGTCCACTCCCTGATGGTCCTGGCCCCTCATCAGAGTCCTCCCTCTCCTCAGCCATCTGCACCTGCTGCTGGCTAACCACCACAAACATGTATTATAAGAATTTCTAGTGTTTTGTACCTGGAAGTGTCAAACTGCTATTCCACCAGTTGCCTAGGATTCTTCCTGTTGTGTGTCAGCATCAGTTGACATGAAGTCTGTGTTATCATTCCCCCGATCTCGCCTCACCCAAACAGAAGACAAGCTGAGTTCATGGCCTGTCTAGGCAGTTTCCTTTAAGTCCTTCTTGTGCTTCATTTTCAGGCTTAGGTATCTGGAGCATAATAAAAAGCATAAAACAGAATATAGAATATAACAGAAGAAGCAACAGAACAAAAGGAGTTTATTAGATTATAGAACATAGAATAATAAGATTGGGAGGGACCTTGGAGGTCTTCTAGTCCAGGGGTCGCCAAGCTTTTGGACCTCAGGGACCACCAAACTCATAATTTTAAATCCCGTGGACCTGAAGAAGCTTCTTGCATGAGAAGCAAAAGATCTTCAAGGAAACACAGAGGAAATCCAGTTGCCTTTTGGAATCACATCTTTGGGATTATCTTCATTTTAGATTTATTTTCAGGAGTGCGAAAAAACATCTCACATTTTTGAAAGGTGGCGAATGAGATTTGAACTTACGGCTGTTTCCAACTGACGGCCTAAGCATCTTAAACTTGTACCAACTCATTGTTTAATATTTTCAGTATAGATCTGTTTTATTGGTTTCTAATTTTCTGGGACATTATTGATACTTTATGTCATTTTCTCTTTAAAGATTTCTTAATGGTCAGGGATTTAGATTCTTCTTCTTTTTTTTAATAAATCATGTTCTGACAATACTACAATCCATGATCTGTTTCATAAGATATCAACAATCTTTTCTGATATCAGAAAAATAATCTTGCAAGAATCCCTAAGAAACAAAACAGCTTTCAAATTTATGGCAAACTGCCCTGGGTTCTTGCAAATATGTACAAGCCATAACCAAATCCTATTTTAATAGGAGATGCTAATACTAAAGCCAGGGGATTTTTCTTGCAAAACATGTGTTCTGCCACTCAACAGTAACAGTTGATTCTCAGGCTGATAGAAATTCAGGGGGTCTGTTGTTTCAACAGCCAGCTTTAAGCTTCTTTGTTAATGATGAAAAGATCTGCCTTCTTACTGACCCTAAGGAAGATGGTTAGAAAATAAAATTTTGGTGGGGAAAATCCACTCTCATGCAGGCCAAAAATATTAGTTCTAAATGGCAAATGCTATAACTGCTATAATTCTCAAACCCCCTCTCCTTCTGTTCAATAAAACCTTTCTAGCAATGATAATGTTACCTACTTTGGGTAATGAAATGTCTGCAAGAAACAACCAAGTTCACAGAGCACCAAGGACCCCACAAATCCTCCTCCTCTTCCTCTTCTTCCTCCCCCTCCTCCTCTTCCTCTTCTTGTCTGCAAACCCCATTCCCTTCTAGCACTGCAGATGTTACATGGTTGGGTAAGGAAACATCTGCAAGAAAACCACCAAGCTCAGAGGGCACCAAGGACCCCACAATAAATCTTGCTAAAGAGAAGTTGGTAAGAAGCATGCTTGGAAAAGAATCAGTGACTGAGTTTTAGACAGCAGTTAAAGCTCCTGTTATGATTACTGGTAAGTATTTCATCCGTTTGTAAAATGTTCGTCCTTGTGAACTTCTTCAAACAGCAAGATTGGGCCACATTCAGTATCCAGAGTATCCAAACAGCAGTTTAATTTTGGGAGAGAAGGGACCACATAATTTGCTAATGATCTCAAGATCCTCTACACCAGAGGTGGTATTCATCAGGTTCTGACCAGTTCTGGAGAACCGGTAGAGGAAATTTTGAATAATTCGGACAACCGGCAAATGCCACCTCTGATTGGAGATTTTACAGTATCCTTCCCCTGCCACGCCCACCAAACCACGCCTACAGAACCGATAGTAAAAAAAAATTGAATCCCACCACTGCTCTACACATCGTGATGGGTTGGGTCATGGCAAGATTATGAATACTTCATAACCCCAGAGAGGAGTAGAACTTGCATCTCTAGGGGGCAAACTTGTAGGACTTCAATGCAGTAATGCTGATTTCCATTTTTTTTAACCCAACAACTCCTCAGAACAGTAAAGCATGAAAAAAAAAACCTTCTATGGAGAGAGATACCCATCATGGCTGTTGCTGTTTTACTGTGGTTAGCAGAAATCAGAATCAAAACTGCTATGTCCTGGTTGACCACTTTTTCAGCTACGAGGAGGGACATTTCTTCTTTTTATTAATATAAAACCACAATGTCATTATGTCACCCATGCATCCAGTGTGTAATTACCCCATTTTAAAGATAAATCCATTGTCTGGGAGACATCCATCATCTTTGTCACCTTTAGCACTGAAGGTGAGACACTAAATGGACACCTTTTACTAATATTAATTTCTATATAGTTATACATTGTGAATAGACTATCCATTGTTCTCTTTGACAGAGACAGGCCAATGACAGAGATTAAATTATCTATCTTCGTAGAAGCAGCAAGGCTGCTTGGAAAATGTTCTTACAGATCTCAGTTTTCCTCTATATTGGGATGGAAAAAAGGCTCCATTATGCTTATCCTTGAAGTCTCTTTCCAAAATCCTGAAGGTTTCTGTTAGATTTGCATGAAGAGTCAGACGCGGAGTGCTTCAGTGAAGAGTTTATTAGTGACTACAGCTCATAACAGACCCGATTTGGCTGGGCTGCTACTTATAGCCAGCAGCCGCAGTTGCCAGCCAATCAGAGTGCAGGGTTTTTCCCGCACTTTTTAAACCAATCATATTTGACATTTTACAAGAACAGTTCAAACTTAACCGATGGCATTCAAACCTGCATACATAACAGTTTCCATGAAGACAACAAGATTGTTTCTCAAGAAGCAATGAGAATACACCATCCATGGTATGCTTTCTCAAGAATTTGATGGAATTACAAGCTAGGTTGAAATCAAAGTGGAGTGCAAGGTTTGGCAATTTGAAGCAAAGGTTTTAGTGAAACCACATCTATCTATCTATCTATCTATCTATCTATCTATCTATCTATCTATCTATCTATCTATCCCATCTCTGTCTATCATCAAGCTATCATCTAGCTAGCTAGCTATCATCTGTGTATCTAGATCAATCAACCTACCTACCTACCTATCTTTCTATCTATACCATCTCTATCTATCATCAAGCTATCATCTAGCTAGCTAGCTATCATCTGTCTATCTATCATATCAACCTATCTATCCTATCTATCTTATCTATCTATACCATCTCTATCTATCATCAAGCTATCATCTAGCTAGCTAGCTATCATCTGTCTATCTATCTATCTATCTATCTATCTATCTATCTATCTATCTATCTATCTATACCATCTCTATCATCAAGCTATCATCTAGCTAGCTAGCTATCATCTGTCTATCTATATCTACCTACCTACCTACCTATCATTTATCCACCTATCTGTGGTAGTTTCTAGATTATCATAATATGCTGAAACTTGAACCAACCAACAGATTAGGTCTTCAGAACATACCTGTGCACCTATATAAAATAATGTAATACCCATAGATGTAAAACCTGAAGAGATTGATGAGAGAAATAAGTTTGAAAGCTCCCTGAGAAAGGACATCTTGCCATGGCCAACTCTCCATGGGACAAGAGTTACACTAATATCAAAGAAATGGTGGAATAGAATCCTTAAAGAAAATATGCAAAAGGAGGGACAAAATGAAATGTGAATAAAAAAAATAAACTATTTTGAAATGGTTGAATGGTCTCACAGCAAATTGTCCTGCAGTGTGTTGGCCATGGTGAGTTGGCCATGGTGAATTGTCCCATCCCAGTCTGGACAATGACATCATAACTACAAACTCCTTTTGTTGGAGAAGGAAATGTTCAAGAAATCAGGAGAAAATTCAGCCCTTGCCTGAGGACACTCATTCTTTCATGGTCACTTGGCCTACAGTGGACAAGAACTCCAGAAGGACATGTGTTACAAGCTCAGTTGGGCAATCCTTATATGTGGAAATAAAAGAGAGAGACACAGAGACACAGAGACACACACACACACACACACACAGAGGGAGACAGAGAAAATCAGACAGAGAGAAAGAGAGAGAGAAACAGAGAAAGAGACAGAGAAAAAGAAAGAGAGAGAAGAGAAGAGAAGAGAAGAGAAGACAAGAGAAAGAGCTTCATCTGAGTGTAGATCTTGTCTTTAGTCCTAATTAGGAGCACTATCCATCATGCCAGGAAGTTTCCATTCATTTTGGTGATTGCAGACATGACAAATGGATCTTCGAATAAATGGGATGTCGAGGTGAGCCAGAGATGGATGTGTTATGCATGGGATGAGTGTAATAAGTACAGTTAATGTTGGCATTCAGCCAACACCATCGCCTGGTGCTTTGGGGGTCACCCCGAGTCTCTGACCGAGGCCAAAACACCAATAAATGATTCTTCGTCTTTCCCATTTGTGACAAAATGAACACCTTGTCGCGGGCCATGTTCTTTGTTTTCTGATCTGTCAGCTTTGCGGTGGGGATGGCAACTAATTGAGTATTAGCTTAATTGTTCCTCGTCAAATACCGATTGTATCACTTTTTGTGTGTGTGGGTGTGTGGGTGTCCTCTTTCAGTCTCTCCGGCTTTTAATTCCCGTCTCCTCTCCCCACGTCAAGATTGATTATCTCCATTCAGAAGGGCCAAAATGGCAAGTTCATTGAAGATTAATTTAAGGGGGGAATGGTTTGCCAGAAGAATGTGTGTGTGTCTCTCTCTCTGTGTATGTGTGTGTGTATGTGTGTGTGTGTGTGCTTTTAATCCTCCTCTCTTAAATTGAATTTAGTTTTAATTTTAAAGTGTCCACGGATGTGCGATGTCAAAGGTTCTTTGGGGATAATTTGCAATGTACCAACCAATCAGTGTCACTTTGGTTCCTGATGGGCAGATGATACCTGTTTTGGGGGAAGAAAGGTGAGCTATTTGCAAATTAATCATTCTATTATCATCATCAATACAGAGTTAGCATGGGATGGTCAGTAGCAATTTGGACACCTGGGGCAGAGCACTGGTTGTTTACAGCACACACACCTGTGGGCTCCAGCAAGAAGGTGGAGAGCATATCTCATCTGTGAAGGTGCTACAGGTGAAAAGCAAATAAATTGCTTGCTGTAATGATCAATTACCCCTGGGTGGGTTTTTTTTGCTGTTTTATGTCACATCAAGAGCATACATGATCAAGCCAAACCCAGCACTTATTGGATGGATATACAACAGCTCAACTTACAATGGTTCTTTTAATGACCTTTGGAAGTTATAAAGGCACCGCAAAAAGGGTTCTTCACACTTACGACTGTTGTAGCATCCCCAGGGTCACGTGAGTCCCTTTTGTGACCTTCTGACCAGCAAAGTCGATGTGGAAGCTGGATTCACTTAACGACTGTTGTGACTAACTGAACAGCTGCAGTGATTCACTTATGAAACGTGACAAGAAATATTGTAAAACGGGACAAAACTTACGTAACAACATCTCACTTAGCAACAAAACTTTTGGGCTCAGTGGTGTTCGTAATCAAACAACTGCTGTGTCTGACACATTGGCAACAAAAATCAGAATACAACATACAAACTGGGTGAATATGACCTCATAGACAATCCTCACTCACTCACATGCCAGCACCCAGAAGGCAATGTGCCCCCCCCATTGCCCCCTTATCTGCAATGTGCATTGGCATGCCTTCCAGCTGGTTTTTGGGCCTTTTTCGGCCTCCCAGAGGCTTGAAGGAAGCCTCTGCAGCCTTTGACAGCCGAAAAATGGGCACTTCATCACTTCCAGTATTTCTGGAAATACAGGAAGTGATGAAACAGGCCTGTTTTTCAGCCTCCAAAAGCTGCAGAGGCTTCCCTCAAGCCTCTGGGAGGCCGACAAAGGCCCAAAAATCAACTGGGAGGTGCATGCATGTGCAGTGAGTTTGCCTGGGCTCACGTACCCGCACAAATGGCTCTGCATGCCACCATGTATGCCATAGGTTCACCATCACGGACCTAGGAGTACTCATTTCAAAAGATCTAAGCCCCAGAGCTCACTGTAACAGCATTGCCAAAAAGGCATTAAGAGTTGTTAACCTAATTTTGCAAAGCTTCTTCTCCAGTAACACTGTACTGCAAACCAGGGCATACAAAACCTTCGCCAGACCAGTTCTCGAATACAGCTCATCTGCCTGGAATCCACACTGTATAACGGACATTAATGCAATTGAGCAAGTCCAGAGGTATTTCATGAGAAGAGTCCTCCAACTCCTCCTCTCGCAATAGAATACCTTATGCCACCAGGCTTGAAATTTGGGACCTGGACAACTTAGAACTACGCCGCCTACAGTCTGACCTAAGCTTAGTACACAGAATTGTCTGCTACAACCTCCTACCTGTCAATGACTACTTCAGCTTCAACTGCAATAACACACGGGCAAACCATAGATACAAACTCAAAGTAAACAGCTCCAAACTCGATTGCAGAAAATACAACTTCAGCAACAGATTGGTGAATGCCTGGAACTCACTACCTGACTCTGTTGTTACATCCTCAAACCCCAAAACTTTAACCTTAAACTGTCTACCATGGATCTCCCCCCATTCCTAAAGAGGCCTGTAAGGGGCCGTGCATAAGTGCACCAGCATGCCTACCATCACTTTCCTACTGTTCCCATTTATTCGTACTAATCTATTATGTCTATACTTGTATCTGTTTATACTTGTATGTTTATATGTTATGTCCATACTTATACTTGCTTTCTCATACATGCTTGACAAACAAAATAAATAAAATAAAAATAAATAAATAAAATAAAAATAAAAACGTTAAGGACCATGATTAGAAAATGAAAGAACAGACTTAGTCACAAGATATTTTTTATATTTATCTAAATTGAACATAAAGACTTCATTTCATTGACTTCGTTTGTAATTTCTGGCCTGCTTCCTTCAGCCTAAAATTGATAAATAGCAAAACCTCTGATATTTTTCCAGTTTTACGATCATAGGAGAAAATTCATGGTCAGTTCAATGGAATCTGCCTTCGTTACATATGTTGTTGTTAAGTAAGGAAAGACAAGAAACAGCAAACAACATTAGAAATACTAAGTGACACCTTGATATTTATGAAACTCGTGTATATTTCTTAACTGTTTTGCAGAAGAAACTAAATGTAAGTTGAATAAAGTATAAAGTATGCATCTGAAACAAAGATGGGCTGTACTAAATGAATGTAAACAAATCAACACAGTGTCACTTTCCACACAAATCTCTCTCTTTTTATGTCAGGAGGATTAAACTTGTTAAATCCAGTAAGAATGTACTATAATCATATTTTTTTTCAAAAAAGTAAAGCCACAATAATCAGACATTTACAACTAATAAATTACTGCTGTAATTCCTTTGCAATAAGGCTTTGAAATATAATCTGTCATTTCAGATTTACAGAACATGACTCTTCATAATTATAATTCTCAGACACACATTACCAGTTATAATTAAATTCAGTTTCAAAAAATTTCTGATGTATTTCTATGGATTATCTGTTCATATTATATTCTAATAGTGAAATTAATGTTTAATCTGTTGAATAAATTTGGGGAGTCCTTGAATGTACCTTCACAAGCCGCTGTTGATGAAATGCTGAGAAGTTAGATAAGAACAAAAATGTATACAGTTTTTCCTACGAAGACTTACAAAACCAGTCTGAACTCAATTACAGGCAGAAATGAAGGACTTTTTTCTTAATAAAGGCAGGCTCTGAAAAGCTTTCACACCTCTTCAAAGACTATCAAAAATGTTAAATTATAGCCAGTGTGACAAAGATCTTTGAAAATGGACTTGCTAAGAATGTAACAAGGGATTAAATTGCAAACTCTTTCAAGCAAAAAATAATCCCTTAAAGTCCTGGAAACAAGTCTATTTACTTGTATGAACTTGCTCTGTCATCAGTTTTTTAAAAAATTCTTAATTCCAAGTTATGCATAGGATCTATACAACTGAGTAGAAAGAAAGAAAGAAAGAAAGAAAGAAAGAAAGAAAGAAAGAAAAAGAGAGAGAAAGAAAAAAGAAAAAAGAAAAAAGGAAGGAAGGAAGGAAGGAAGGAAGGAAGGAAGGAAGGAAGGAAGGAAGGAAGGAAGTGTTGAATATGCAATATGGTGATGTCAGACTCACTCATTGGTCCATTTTTCCAAGCGGGAAAAATGAGTGTCAGTGGCTGAAGTCGCGGACAATTCCCTTTTAAAAGGAGTACTAAGGCACATTTTCTTCCTTGTTCTTTCCGGAGCTGAATAAAAGAACTAAACAACTGCTACCTTCACTCCACCCACTATCTAACAGAACGGAAACATGCTTTGGTTTCATGGATCCAATGATTCCTCCCTCCCTCCCTTCCTTCCTTCCTTCCTTCCTTCCTTCCTTCCTTCCTTCCTTCCTTCCTTCCTTTTTGCATCAATCAGTTGTGTAAACAGGGTGACAATCTAATTCAGTTCTGGGAGATTCTGGGACTTGAAATCCACAGGTCTTAAAGTTGCCATGTTTGAGAATCAGCTACCTTTTGTTTCTTGCTCATGTCAATTGGAGGGTACAACTAAAAGACATAGAGTCAGTAGGGACTTGGAGGTCTTCTAATCCAACCTCCTGTCTCCCAAGCAGGAGACCCTACACCATTTCTGACAGATGGGAGTCCAATCTCTTCTTGGAAGTCTCAAGTGATGAAGCTCCCACAACTTCTGTTCCATGGGTTGATTGTTCTCACTGTCAGAAAGTTTCTCCTTATTTCCAGGTTGAATCTCTCCTTGGTCAGTTTCCATCCATTGTTCCTTGTCTGGCCCTCAGGTACTTTGGAAAATAGCCTAACCCCTTCCTCTCTGTGGCAGCCCCTCAAATATTGGAAGACTGCTATCCTGTCTCCCCTGGTCCTTTTCTTCACTAGACTAGCCAGGCCCACTTCCTGTAACGGTTCTTCATGTGTTTTAGTTTCCAGTCCTCCAATCATCCTGGTTGCTCTTCTCTGTACTTTTTCTAGAGTCTCAATATCTTTTTTATAATGTGGTGATCAAAACTGGATGTAGTACTCTAGAGTGTGGTTGAGCAGTCTCTTCTTCAAAACTTCCAGGAATGGAGCACTCTCAACTTCTGAAGGCAAATTGTTCCACTGGTTATTTGTTCTCACCATCAGGAAATTTCTTCTTAATTCTAGCCTGGCTCTCCCTTTGATAATCTTTTACCTGTTATTTCTTGTCCTCTCCTCAACGGTGGTTGAAACCAGAGCTACACAAGGCTGAGAGGACTTCTACTCTTTTATTCTTTCCCAGCTTCTAAGAGTCTTAAAAATTGCTTTCTCTTTCCTTTCAGACTGCCAAAGATAAATCCATTTTGACAGCCATGTGAACTGATCTCTTGAAGAGAGTTGTGGATTAAGCCAAGAACCATCTCAGCTCTGCATCACTTTTATGATATCCACTGTTCTTCTACTGCACGATGGTGGCATCTACTTCCCTCTAGAGGGTGCATGGACTCTCTGAATCCAGGTGGCCTCCAGGAAAAAAAATTACTCTATGCATGCCTGGATGAACTATCTTTACAACACATTCACACACTCTCTTTGAATCACACATACGCCTAATCCAAGGTGCATCTAAAATCAGAGATAGATAGATATAGATAGATAGATAGATAGATAGATAGATAGATAGATAGATAGATATAGGTAGAGATATAGGTAGAGATATAGATAGAGATAGATAGGTATAGATAGATAGATAAATAGATGGTAGATAGATAGAGATAGAGATAGATAGAAATAGATAGATAAATAGATAGATATAGATATAGATAGATATAGATAGAGAGATAGATACAGAGAAAGAGAGATAGATAGATAGATAGATAGATAGATAGATAGATAGATAGATAGATAAATAGATAGATAGATAGATATAGCAGCCTTGAAATGAAACTCTATGCATAAGAGGACTCATTTAATCACACTTCCATTCTAAAAAGAAGTGTGCACAATTATTAAATTCCTTGAAAATTTAAAGGAAAACAGAGAATATCAAATATGTTTCTCTCTCCCTCTCTCTCTCTCTCTCCCTCCCTCCCTCCCTCCATGACCCCCATCTCCAGGACATAACCCTCAAATTATGTTTGTTGCCTACTCATCCACAATAAAAACATACCTTACAAGGATGGTGATGTAAGTTTGAGAGATCGTATCGTATCACATCATATTAGTGGAGATGTCAGTTATCTCTTTCTTATACAGATATCATCTCTTATTTACTTTCACCGTTATATCCCCATCCGATGCCAAAAAAAAGGGAGGATAATTACATGGATTATCCTTTTTTATAAATGTCCCCAAAATTGGAAATGGAATGAATGAGTTAAGAGCTATCTGAAAGAGTTCTCCTTTTTTTTAAATGAAGAAGTCCCTGGTGGACCTCTGCCTTCCCCCTCCCCTGCTTCTATTACTGACATTTTAATTAAGACCGGAATATTCCTCAGGGAACGTTGCACTTAAATAGAAATCATTTTAATATGCGGCACTGGCAGAACGTAATAGAGCCACACCGACCCATATTCCCATATGGTTCATGGTACTTAGTGATTCTTTTGTACAATGTATTATGATGTTAAGACATTTTATGAGTTTCTATTGGCCAAGCTGAGCCATATCAAATTATAATTTTGCTCAGTGGATTTCTGCATAAGGAGATTATATAAGGCATCTATTCCATATTGATTTTGCACTTCGGAATAGGCCGACTCAAGTTTTCTCACTCGCCCTGAAGGCCTCAAGCGAAAGAGGAGACCAAATGGGACTCTGAAGTTGGCGTTCTGATCTAGGGCATATAAACCCACTACTGTAACTCCGATGTAGACATAGACAAAGGATTCATTTCCTTTCCGTGACATTCAATGCATTTTACTGTATCAAGATGAGGTTGGAGCTGTTATTTGGCCAATGAAATTCAGTTGGGAAGCCTTCCAGACATGGAGAAGATGACCCTTTTAAGGTGTTTCTTTCACCCCAAAAATGAGGAGCCACTAAGTATCTTGTGGCTTGTCTGCACCTTTCAAAGGTGGTAGCTTCCAAATTAATGCTGATAGCTATGGTCTTTCTAAGTTGTCTAACCCAAAATGCATTGGGCCTTCCTTCCTTCCTTCCTTCCCTCCTCCTTTCCTCCTCTTCCTCCCCTCCCTCCCTCCTTCCTCCTCCTTCCTTCCTTCCCTTCCTCCTCCTTCCTTCCTTTCCTTCCTTCTTCTTTTCTTCATGAGACTTTCACTTGTACTTCTCTTCTTTTCCTCTTCTTTTCTTCTTTTTTCTTATTATTCTTCCTCTTCTTCCATCTTTTCTCATCATCTGTCCATCTATTTATCTCTCCAGCTCTCCTTCTATCCATCCATTCATCTCTCCCAGGGTCTACCTCTCTTCCTCCCTTGAAAGCAAACTGGTCACCTAATTCTTGTTATGATTTAATCTCAGGGGGCTAAACTCATAGAAAGTTTCTTCCAAAATCACTGCAAGCATACACTGCCGACATATTAAAACCCAACTTTACAGGATGTTCTGCTTTCCTGAATCCCAGATAATAGAATTCACTTGTGGGAATCATGGGAGAAACCCACTGCTTTGTTTGATTGCCTTGCAGTCTAAGACCAAACCACATCCCTTGTTTAAAGAGCCCTTTAAAAATAAAAATAATGTAAAACAAATAAGGCTTTTGGCTTTAGACAGAGACTTCTGCAAGAGGCAATTTCAGCTCTTAAGAGAAGGGAAGTTTTTATGCCAGTCCAGGTCTGTTTTATTTTCTGGAGAGGAAAAGATGACTAAACTATGAAGGGGGGAGGGAAAGGGGAAGGAAGGGAGGGAGGGAGGGGGAGGGAGGAAGGAGCTAAGTAAAGGAAAACAGGGAAAGAAGGTAGGAAGGAAATCAGATGGAGAGAAAGTGAGAAGGAAGGAAGGAAGGAAGGAAGGAAGGAAGGAAGGAAGGAAGGAAGGAAGGAAGGAAGGAAGGAAGGAGAGCAATCCACACCAGCCTATTTCTTGAACATTGTAAACTTTCTTACTCTTGAACAGTTTAGGGTTCTTTTAAAAAAAACTGTATTTTTTTTTACTTTAACTGTCCCATGTTTCTTATTAACAATAATAGCACACTTTTGAGAAGGGGGGGCTGTTTGTTTATTATACCCAACTATGACAATTTGGATGCTTTAACTTAAAGCTGATTTTTAAATTCTACTGACTTCAGAAAGATGGATGAAAAAAACAGAGAGTGCTTTTACTGGAGAGCAATAACTCCCTCGGTCACGTTGTAAAGCAATGAAGTTTTCAAAGTAATCAGGGTCTTTGTGTGTGTGTGTGTGTGTGTGTGTGTGTGTTTCTAGAGGAACCAAATTGTGAAGACATCTGTTATGTTATTAATTTCACATAAATCTTAAGCTCCTGAAGGCCCAAAATGAGGTTTCGCTCAAGCTGAATTAATGAAACATGATTGTAAGTCCCTTGCATGAAAATGCTGTCATACAGTATTGAGTTACTTATAATCACTGAATAATCTTTCAGCTTGCCAGGAGAGATCTACTTTTAAATCCCTCTATAAAACAATATCTGAAAAATATCAGAACACTAACTACACCCTCAAAGATTAATAGCTGAGGAGAATTTCTATGAAATGAATTATTCTTTCTCAGGAAAAGAGACAAGGCGCTTTCCGTAATAGCTGCTGCAGCTGTTGTTGTCATAATCATAATAATAATTATAATTAATAATAATAACAATGCAAGACACAATTCTCCATCCAGATATAAGAGGTGTTTAAGCCTCAGGATTCATGTGAAAGGCCATGTTTTCTAAAAGACAAGCAAGCTTTCTATGTAATTGAGAAAGGGTTGCATGCTATATAGTCTTTCTAATCCAATATGTTTCGAATCCAAGTAAATTGGCTAAGTCCAAAGTCTACTACTAATCACAGAACCTGATTCCTTTGAAAACTTCCATTTTTCCTTCCATTGTCTTTTTCCTGGTCATCGTCTGAGAGGTTTTGTAGAGACAACCAGGAGGAAGAAGAGGTGAGGTAGAGGAAAGAGGTGAAGACAGGAAAACAGGGAAAGAAGGTAGGAAGGAAATGAGATGAAAGAAAGAAAGAAAGAAAGAAAGAAAGAAAGAAAGAAAGAAAGAAAGTGTTAAGTTTGCATAGAGATACAGACGCGGAGTGCTTCAACTCAAAGTTTATTGTGACTTCAGCTCAGAACAGACCCGATTTGGCTTAGCTGAGGCAGCTATATATAACCGGCTGCCTCGGCTGACAGCCAATCAAAGTGCAGGGTTTTCCCGCACTTTTAAACCAATGATTTCAAACACTTTACAAGAACAACCAATCAATTCAAACTCTGCATACATAACAGAAAGAAAGAAAGAAAGAAAGAAAGAAAGAAAGAAAGAAAGAAAGAAAGAAAGAAAGAAAGAAAAACAATTATGGAAGGTATTATTCTTCTCACTCTCATTAATACTGAAGCAATTTTTAAGTGCTTGGGTGCTAAGTCTCTTCAACCAGGTCAGCCATTTTGCCTCACTCAATCATTTTTGATAGTGTGGTCAAAATGCCATCACAATTTTGTGCAGCCATGATAAAATCATCTCCATGCCTTTTACAGGAAGCCTTTTGTGGCCTTTAGTAATCATTTGTAACTATTTAATTTTGCTCTGCTGGATTAAGTATTCCTTCTCAAACTGTTGAAGGTCTTCATTAAAATCCAGTCCCTCTGTGTTTTGGAATATTTTTGTCCAAGTGAAAATATGGAGTGCAGATGGGGGACCACATTTTGAATCTTTAGGAAAAGACAATAATGAACATATTCAAAAGTCTCTATTTGACATTCAGGTACAACAGACCATAAACCATGATTTATGAACAACCATGACAGGGTCAACCAAGCTACGAACAAGCAAACCACAATGTAGCTTTATGTCAATTCTCCACCCTTTGAGTGTTCCTGA
The DNA here is from genome assembly GCA_009733165.1 of Naja naja. Classification (NCBI taxonomy): domain Eukaryota; kingdom Metazoa; phylum Chordata; class Lepidosauria; order Squamata; family Elapidae; genus Naja; species Naja naja. The sequence continues at coordinate 21,848,031 of CM019161.1, read as the reverse complement.
ACATCATTATAATCATCTAAGGAATCTGTGCTACTTCTTAAGTTGCGCTTTTAAACAAATGCTTGGCTTCACTCAATGTCAGCTGAAGAGAAGGGGTGAAGAAGACAGCCTACCTTTCATTTCATCTCATGTTTGGAACGCAAATGCTTAAAAGTAAAAAAATAATAATTCAGTAGCAGGAACAGGTAACTTGGAAAATGTGTTTGTTATCTTTTCAGCCGGAGAAAGCTAACTTGGTTTCAATGCCCCTGATGAATGGAAATATCTCTGTAGATATTTCTCATGCAAGGCTGTCTTTCATTTGACTGATTGAAGTCAAATGAAGCCTAGAATATGTGCATCATCTGATCTCTTCGGCAAGTCACTTCTTTCTTTGATATTGCTCTCCTTGGCTTTCTTCCTCTCTTTGTTCCACCTCCAGAATCAAATTTCATCTTTTAGGAATTGAAATAATGTTATGCATGGGCTTCCCTCCGTGGAGGTGGGCTGCATCCCCACCCCTTCTCACCCTACTTATCTTTACAGAAAAGTCTTCCCAGTTAGAGATCTGGGGGCGTATGAGAAGAAGGAATTGGATCCGTGAGCCTTCACATGTTGTATTGGATTCCTTCTCCGGTCTCTCTCTTTCCCAATTTCTCTCCCCTTCCTTCCCTCCCTCTTTCTCCTCCCTCTCTCCCCCTCTCCCCATTCTTCTTTCTGACTCCCTCTCTCCCTTTCTCTCCTCCTCCTTCTCCTTCCCTCTCTTCAACTTTTTTTTTTAATTTTTTATATGCCCTTCTCTGAAGACTCAGGGCAGCTTACAATTTTTTGGAGCACAACCCAATGCGCTCAGCAATAGCCTTCATTCCATTGTATATGCCTGCTTATTACTGCATTTTAAGTCAGCTTATTGCCCCCAACAATCTTGGGTCCTCAATTTACCTACCCCAAGAGGATGGAAGGCTGAGTCAACCTTGAGCCTGGTGGGATTCGAGCCTACAGTAATTGTAGGCAGCTGGATCTTAAGAGCAGGCATTTAACAGCCTGAGCCACCAAAGCTCTTCCCCATCTCTCTCTCCCTCTCTCTCTGCCTCCCTCTACCTCTCCTATCTCTCTCTCTCCCCTTTCTCTCCCCTTCATCTCCTTCACTCTCTTTCTCCTCCCTCTCTCTCCCTCTCCCCATTCTTCTTTCTGATTCCCTCTCTCTTTTTCTTCCTCCTCCCTCTTTCTCTCTCCCCCTCCCTCTCCCCACGTTCAACAATTATAAAAACTACAATGATATATAAAGACTGAAAAAGTTGGGTGAACGCTTAGTTCCTCAGCTTGATAGCTCCTCAGTGAAACAAACATGGAGAGAAAAGTAGATTTTCAGGGGCTGAAACTTAAACCAAGGCTTGTACTCAAAGCATCCCTGATTTGCATTGTGATTACTCCCAATAAGCCAATATAAGATTACATGCTTAGATTCCCTTCATCTTCTTCTGGTCAATAGTTAATTTAAGAATGTTTATTCATCTCTTCAAGCATTCTGAGGAACAATCTAGCTCGGCATATTTTCTCTTCTGTATTTTTATATTTAGAATTCTTTCAGGTTGGACCCAAATCTGTTTCAGGTATGATGCTTCATGGTTTTGACGCTTTCCCATGTAACCCAAAGTATCACTTGTGACAAGGTCAGCAACAGTGCAAAATTCTACTTTCTTGCTGTCTTTTTCCATAAACATATTACTGCCCTTTTCTTAAAGATCAAGACTTACTTATGGGTAGACTGTTTCAGCTCTACAGAATGGATTATTAAAACTTGTTGAATATTGTTGAATGTGTTGAAATGCTCAATATGTGAATAGACTATTGTTTTTTTAAAAAAAAAGTCTGTTGTAATGACTCAATTCATACAATGTAATAAACCGTTATATTCATTCCGCTAGGTTTAGGGTATCCTATCCAACCACTGTGGTTTGTAAACCAAGGCTTATATCTTAGTCTGCAACCTGGAATTGTGATTTACTAAGAACTGTAATTAAGCTGACGTAGTTCAGTTTGACATATAAGGCAAGCAAATCATATGGTCTATTTGATTTTGGCTTAGCTGTCTGGGTGAAGCAAGACAGGTAATGCATAATATTCCAACAGAAAAGAATATATGTATCTGTGATGACCCAGGGTGGGATACAAAAGCAACAAAGTCACAAAAACAGGTGAAGTCCCTTTAATTCCTTCAACTTGGCTTCAAAGGTCCAATTATCATTGACTGGAGAAAAAACTCCCCCACAAACAGCTGCGAAAAGAAAGAAATTCCGTTCAAACTCAAAATACATATAAATTATAAATAGAAAAAACAACACAAACCACACTGAAGCAATTAATAAGACAAGGCAGGATAAGGGCTTGAAGACGTCTACAGATGTTGAAATACACACACTGGGAAGGATGCCAGAACTCAGATAATAACTGAAAGATTAGAAATATTTCACGCTTTGCTTCCAGCACTGGGCCATGCACAGTTTGTCCTTTTCAACAGTCCTCACAGCTGCAGCCCATGAAGGGGATCAAGGCCCTTTCCTCCCTGTAGACCACACCATTCACATTTCTCCCTTATCCGTTCCTGCCTGTTTGCCCTAGGATGAAGAGGGGATGGGCCTGGGTCTTCCTCTGAATGCCCAGCTGGCCTGTGCCCTTCCCCAATTTCCTCCACAACCTCCAAAGCTGCACTCCCACTCCCTGTCAGCTGTTCCTCCTCTCCCTCAGAGTCAGATTCTAGCAGGGCTTGAACCATGATGTCCTTGGTCACCTCTGAGTTTGGCTGTTTGGTTCAATACAGGTGCAATGTCAGCCACTCACACCATTCCTTTTTATTCGTCGGAGTAGTTGAAGTAGGGGCCCCAGTACACTGCTTTGCCCAGGCCCCATAATGCTATTAAGATGGCCCTGATGATGGAGCACCCACAACTTCTGGTGGCAAGCTGTTCCACTAGTTAATTGTCCTACTGTTAGGAAGCTTCTCCTTAATTCCAGGTTGCTTGATTAGTTTCCATCCATTGTTTCTATCCATTGTTCATGGGGTTTCCATCCATTGTTTATGGGATCGCGATGGGTTGGACACGACTTCGCAACTAACAATAACAATTGTTTCTTGTCTTGCCATCTGGGGCTTTGGAAAATAAGTTGACCCCCTCTTCTTTGTGGCAGCCCTTCAAATACTGGAACATTGTTACCAGTATTCCCCCTATTCCTTCTTTTCTCTAGACTGGCCAAATCCAATTCCTGAAACCGTTCTTCATATGATTTATTCTTGAGACCTTTAATCATCTTAGTTGCTCTTCTCTGCACTCTTTCCAGAGTCTTAACATCTTTTTTGTATTATTGTGACCAGAACTGGATGCAGGTGTAGTCTTACTAAGGATTTGTAAAATGGTACTAGAACATCACAAGATCTTGATTCCATCCCTCTGTTATCCCTTTCTCCACCCATGGTACAGAGGTGGTATTCAGCAGGTTCTGACCAGTTCTGGAGAACCGGTAGTGGAAATTTTGAGTAGTTTGGAGAACCGGCAAATACTACCTCTGATTGGAGATTTTACAGTATCCTTCCCCTGCCACGCCCACCAAGCCATGCCCACAGAACTGGTAGTAAAAAAAAATGAATCCCATCACTGCCATTGTACGTTTCATCTAAGGCTGTAAACCAAGAATTCACAACTTATTTTGGATTGCAGTTACACACTGCATGCTTTTCTGAGTCTCAACATCTTTTTTTTAATGTGGTGACCAAAACTGAATGCAGTATTCCAGCTTTGGTCTTTTCCACTCCCTGAAATTTCCATTCAACTTCATCTGATTGTTTTGTATCTGGCCTCTTTCCCTTTTTAATATCGCAGGATTTGAACAATAGCTGCTGGTTATTATCCTGGGCGTTATTGATTAAAACCTCTGCCGAATACCTCCCATCTCACTTTACCAACTAAGTGTGATTTACTTTTCTTCTTATGCCCTGTAACAGATGATTAACGTTGATCTAAAGAGTCCCGGCGAGATGAAGCAGAATGTCAGCTACAATTTGTCAAGCTGGAAGTATAGATTATTTTATGTTTCTCGAACTTTGTGGGTCCCAGAGAAACACCGATCTTGATTGTTAAATCCATCCACACTTCCCTTAGGGCTGTGAAATGCCAGAAACATTAAATAGCCCACTTAATACATAACCTCATTCTGTATGCTTGACTATTTTGTTTTTTTAATTTTTCTTCCCTTTTCCCAGGCTGGCTGAATGAAATGGGATCAAAGAAGAAAAAAATTATCCTCACTGGATTTTGTTAAAATATTAATAGGTTCGGGTTGACTGGCTAAATTGAATATCTATGCGGATCTCGCTTGCATGTTTAACTTCTGCTTAGGAAAATATGTTTCCTAGGTGATAACCTTTTTATGTACCAGCCTGACTTCATTGAAATGCATAGAGATAAAAGTATGACACACTCCGCAGCTATGCTATTCTTGTGTGGCAGTGTGATAATTCAGATGATAATTGATCCACCCCAACCTGTAGACAGTTTGAATTCTGTAGTCAATCATACCATTTGATGTTAAAATATGGAGGTATACAATGAGATCATTTACATAACAAATCTTTCTGAATGCCAAGCACCTCCAAATCACTGACAAAGAGGGGAGGTGGGAAAAAAAATAACCCCAATTCGGTACATTGAAGTTGTATGAGACTAAATATATGCAAGTTTCTTGCTTTTTGCTTTGTTTTCTGGAAACAAATGCAGAGGTCAGCCATCGATCAAGTTCAAGAATGCAGTTTCTCCTTCCTATTCATTCTTACACAGCTCTACATCTCCCTTGCAAAATCTTTCTCAACCTCATGAGGGGGTTTTCTAGAGAGGTCCGTGACCCAGAAATCATTCTGATCCATCCAATTGCCTGTGGGCTACCACCAGGTCTCTCTCAAGCAAAAACAGGATCCAGCTGACTGTTTGTGATCGGTTGGGTTGTGGAGTAGCTGACTGACCGTTGTTCTCCTCAATAAGAAAGGAGTGGGAAACATTCTGAGATAGAAGAGAATGATAGTTCACATGGGAACTAGGATTCACGTCGAGGGAGGTCATCAGGAAAAAAAGAACAACAAAAGATAGTCGTTACATTCAATTGTGCTTCTTCAGGGAAGCTTTCTTGGTATGTCTGAAGACAATCATGACAAGCATCTACTGTCGGGCCCAAAACTAAAAAATAAAAATTTGTAATTCTTCCAAGCGGAGTTCTTTATTGTTTTCACATCTGCAGACAGAATCTTACCAGACTAAAGACTCTACAATCTGCATTTACAACCTATTCTGTAAAATATTAAGGAGGAGCTGTCTTCAGCCTCTTTATCTCACAGGTAGCATCCAAACTGAGTTGTTCCTTACCTCTCTGGAATGCATCTTCTCTCTTCTGAAAAACTACCTCCTTAGTACATTCTTTCACATATACAGTGAACCTGATCTTTCAGGACTCTAATCCCACCCAGTGCAACCTGTAATCCTAATTCCTAGAATTGGGGACCACTGATCCACACTGTTTTCATCTTATCAACATTGTATTTCAGCTTTGGAAGGAACGGATTCCAGAGAAGTGGCCATCATACAAATGCATTTTCAATCTTGAGTGTTACACCCTTGTGAATCTGCCCACTATCTTTAATTAAAACTGCCATCCCATCGTCATTAGGTTCCACACCCTGTACAGGCAATCAAATTATGTTCTTCAATTAGTAGCATCCTTTCTTTACTTCTTTTAATTTCAGAACCTTCAAAGCCCCTGGTTTAGTAAATCAATTTCAGTGCGAATTTGTACAATGTGAACCCTGATGGGATTCAAAATTGACTTAGCTAATGAATAGTCATTGGCTTGAGGGTTAATAGTTTTTTTTTTGGTCTCAGGTACTTGATATTAAAATGTAATTTTAATATTGTACTAATAGATTACTTCTGCTTTTTACCGTGGCACTAATCCAAAGTTCAGATTTGCTAAAAAAAAATTACAACAGCGATTTGGAATTGTAAATCAGAGGCATAAAATCACCAGGCTGTTTATTTCCTGTTCCTGTGATTGCTACACCAAGATTTAATGGAATGGAAAATTCAGCCGCAATTTGGCTAACTTTTGGCGAAGTTATGTTTGTAATAATTAGTAACCTCTTAATAATCATTGTACCCATGCAGAGAAAATTAATGGGAACTCCTACATGTGTTTTGCTTTTTCCAAAAAAAAGAAGGCCTGGATTCAAATTCAGAAAATGAATATGACTGATGAATATAACTAAATATAACTAAAATATAACTAAAAACTAATCAAAGCTGAACTTGCATAGGAAGATAGAGATGATAACATTCTGCACCATTTTTCCATGAACATCTTATTTCTCTCTCTTTTTCTTTTGCTGGTACACTAGATTCAGAACAGGCCTCTTCCCTAGGCCAGGGGTTGGCAACTCGCGGCTCTAGAGCCGCATGCAGCTCTTTCATCCCTCTTCTGCGGCTCCCTGTCACCAGTCGGTAAAAGGAAAAAGGACGCCGTGCTAGGAGGAGACTCTATGGTGGGGGAACCGGACTTCCACTCGGCTCTAGAATTGAATGGGGGGAGCTTCTGGTTAGGACCTTTGTGGTTCTTTGAGCATTTAAGGTTGCCAACCCCTGCCCTAGGCCTACCAAATCTGGGCTGAAAGGATCTGATTGGCCACCAGATGGCAGCCTAGAGTTAACATATCTCACCTGTCTTTACTGCCATCTCATGGTCATTTGAATGTTTACACTGCAGCCCTATCTTTACCAAATTAGATATGCAGAGAGTCAAGGTTTTTTAGTATCTGTTGGGGTAGGTCTTTACAGACAGACATTCTTGAAGCTAAGAATAAAACTCATTGTTGAGTTCTTGGTGTTCTCTGACTTGAATAAAATTGATTTCTTACCCCTCCTGCAAGTATTGTATTTTGTCAGACAATCTGTTATCTGTTATCAGACAAATTCTGTCAGATAACAGATAACAGATAATCAGAGTTGGAAGGCACTTTGTAGGTCATATAGTCCAACCCCCCACCCAAGCAGGAGACCCTAACCATTTCTGACAGATGGGAGTCCAATCTCTTCTTGAAGGTCTCAAGTGATGAAGCTCCCACAACTTCCGAAGGCAACTTCTGTTCCATGGGTTGATCTCACTGTCAGAAAGTTTCTCCTTATTTCCAGGTTGAATCTCTCCTGGTTCAGTTTCCAAACCAAGAAAGTCCAGTTGCCTCTTGAAAAAAGCACCTTTGGGACAACCATGACCTGAGATGACTGAGAATTTCCATAGGCATTTGGTATTATTTGCTGCGAAATTGATTTCACTGGCTGAAATGTGGCTGGGTTAATTTTTTTTTTTTAATTACATTTATATGCCGCCCTTCTCCGAAGACTCAGGGCGGCTTACAATTTTTGGGATACAACCCAGTGTGCTCAGCAATAGCCTTCATTCCATTGTATATGCCTGCTTATTACTAAGCGGCATTTTTACAAGGTCAGCTAATTTCCCCCAACAATCTTGGGTCCTCAATTTACCTACCCTGAGAGGATGGAAGGCTGAGTCAACCTTGAGCCTGGTGGGATTCGAGCCTACAGCAGTTTTAGGCAGCTGGAACTTAAGTGCAGGCAATTAACAGCCTGAGCCACCAAGGCTCAGTAAAAGATAGTTCTGGATCCATGAATTGTACAAATACACATTGGGCGAGATGAGAAACGATGTTGCCCAGCCTTCTCTGACTTCTTCTATACTTGGCAGTGTGCAGAGTTTAATTTAACCCAACCGAGCTGCTGCGCTCCAGTCCCAACACTAGGGAGCAGACTGACACAAGCATTTCAGACCTGTCGTGGACCGGCAGTCTTTGCAGCGTGTTGCAACAGGAAAGCTTTCATTTTTTAAAATCTCATTCCTTTGTAAACACTCTAAGCTTTACAGGACTCAAGAGAAAAGGTCAAAGGGCTACTGCAAAAATATTCTTCAACCGCCCCATTTTTTGCAGCTTGGTTTCTCTGCAGTTCATTGCAACCCCCTTGCTACCTTCCTCGAAAGAAGGGCTTCTCTGCCTTCCTCTTAGTCAGACCAAGTTATAGATCACAGCTCGCCAGAAAGTAATTGATTGTTGATTCAATTAGCATTATATGAGGTTAGAAGACTTCCTGTTTGTAACTGCAACTTCGCCACGGTTCTTATTTTCACATGGCTTTCTATGTGAGGCCAAGACGTGGGGAGCTACTCTGTACCCATTCTCAGCATTCTGCACAAACCCAAGAAAAGGGTTTAATTCTATACATTACATTTGGTTAATCATGGGTTCACATTTGGTGTGTGGAGGGTGCAACCATGACATCCAATGGCTCATTAGTCAATTTCCTAATGTTTGAAATTCAGGAGCCTTAATTGAGAGGTCCCTAAGTAACTCCAGTTTGCAGGTGAGGGATTAAATAGTTGGGAAGGAACCCTCCATCCCTTATATCCATTGTCTGTCTGTCTGTCTGTCTGTCTGTCTGTCTGTCTATAAATCTCTTTATCTCTCCATCCATCTCTCCATCCCCCTATTCTTCTTTCCCTCTCTATCTGTCATCAATGTATGCTATCCATCTCTCTGTTTCTATCTATCTATCTATCATCTGTCTATCTACAGTATCTATTTATCTATCTATCTATCTATCTATCTATCATCTATCTATCTATCTATCTATCTATCTATCTATCTATCTATCATCTATCTACAGTATCTATTTATTTATTTATCTATCTATCTTCTATCTATCTAACTACAGTATCTATCTATCTATCTATCTATCTATCTATCTATCTATCTATCTATCTACCCACCTTCCTACCTTCCTTCCTTCCTACCTATCATTTCCAAACAGAATTCCTTAGGATCTAACAGAATTCTGGGAAAGCAAAGAAACTGAAAATTGTGCAAGAGAATTAGATCCCGGGAGACAAAAAACACTAATCTAACCCAAGACACTGAGTCACCAAAAGCACAAAAACAGCACATTCCACCCCTGAGACTTTCTCCCTGATCCTCTTTTCCTTTGAACGTTGTCAGAGCAAACCTGGTTAACTCAAACAGAAGGAAAACGGGCAGGAAAAAGAAATACACCCCAGTAAGCTCCATTGACGATGCTTAGATTTCCATTTGTTCTTTTGGTAGACCCATATTGGCAATAAGTCCCTGTGCGTGCGTGCGTGCGTGTGTGTGTGTGTGTGAAAACCCCAAACCCTAGAATTTTCCAGGAAGGAGAAATATCTACAGTGAAAACCAACCAACAGACTTTCTTGCTTGGGTAGAAAGATTTCCCCAGCCTAAAAGAAGTGTGAAAATATTTATGCTGCAGTTTTGGTTCTATTTGATTTCCTTTTGGCTGGGCTTGACTTGCGGGAATTGCCAACCAATTTTTGTTGGCGTGTATTTGTCAACCTCTGGAATGTGTTTTGGCAGATGTAAAATTAGAAACAAATTTTGTGTGTCGGGCAGGGCCCTGCAGCACTGTTAAAGGACAGGAACCAAAGCTGTGGCTTTGTCACAAGGATTCCAGGAAACCACAAAGAAACAGAACTGAGTAAGCAAATTGAGGAATAAATATATGGAAAGATGCAGAGCAGATGCTTCAGAGGGCTTTCAGGAAGGGGAGGAGGAGGAGGGATATGTTGTCTTCAAGAAGACAGATTGGCATTTGGAAAGGGGGGAAAATACCCAGATCCCAAAGTTATTTTCCAAATCATTGTTTTTCGTATTTCCTCCTTACCTCACTTGCCTCAATACACATTACAACTCCAGAAGAATACAGGCAATGATTAGCCGGCCTATCAAATTAAAAGCTGACCTTTTTCACATTTCAGAATTTGCTTTAGACATGATGGATGGTGAATTGGATGCCTCTGTGATGACCTTTTCATTACAAGTAGTTTTTAAGCCTTCCTCATCTTCCTTATAAGGGCTGCTCTTGGCTTGATTCAACAGTGGACAACTTCAAATGAAAAATATATCTTTATTCTCTCTTCTGCTGGAAAACTTAAAATATAGACCCAGACATTTGGAAGGAAGGATGGTCAACCTTATTTCTGTGAACAATTCAGAAGAGCAGAATAAAAGGAAGAAGGTAGGACTCTTCTCTTAAGCTCCATACCTCTGAGGATCTACTGGTTTTCTTCAATAATCAAGATAGGTAAAGACATTTTCCTGCAAGGAGTATAATGAGAGGGGGAGGAGGGAGGGAGGGAGGGAGGAGAGAGAGAGAGAGCACTCAGTTCACATACATACAGAAACCTGATGAAGCTATTCTGGCTCACAGAAAACTCCATAGAACTCCATAGTGGTGATAAAACAGAAGAGTAACTAATGGAGAGGTGTAAGAATTTTGTGTCATGTGTAATAACAATAACAACAATAATTGCTACTGGTTGTAAATATCTACAGATCAGAGCCCTTACTTAGTTCGCTGGTTGCTACTTCTTGTCCCTCATAGTTTTTGGAGTGGCCATTAAACATTTGGATCTAGAAAGAGGGCAGAGAAGAACAATTAAGTTGAAAAGGGATCTCAATCAAAGAGAATATTTGTAGGGCAGGGGTGAAATTCAACCACCTTGGCCCACCTCAGGAGAGGTGGTAGGGACGATTTGAATCAGTAAAAAAATCACCCCTGGTTGCTCCTGGTTGTTATTACTATTATACCAAGCCCTGCCCACAGCCATGCCCACACAGCCAGTAGGGAAAATTTTGAACTTCACCCCTGTTGTAGGGTTGCAACAAGGATTCCTTGGTGGTCTCTGGACTTGGTTTTCTTGCAGACAATTTCATGACCCAAGTTAGGTAACATCATCTACAGTCATTAGACTAGCACTGATGATGTTACCTGGTTTGGGTCATGAAATGGTCTGCAAGGAAACAACCAAGCTCAGATAAGAGGTCTCTGCAGGATATCTAGTTCCTTTAACCATTCCTTGTAGTACAGACCTCTTCTCATTTTTATTGCTCTTCTCTGCACTCTTTCTAGGGTCTTGGCAACTATTTTGTATTGTGACCAGAATTGGATGCCGTCTTCCAAGTACGGCCTCCCTAATGCAGTATAAACCACTTAACGGATGGTGTCCAGAACATACCTTCTCTGCCGGCTTGATTGGGTCGTTGTTCAACTGGGCACTGCTTCCACAGTGTAGGATGAAGAGATGGATCCAAACATTTAGCATCCTTAACACAAAGTAAGAGGAAAACAGTACAGTGTCTCTAGACCAATGTTTTACAGTTGATTATGCGGTAAGGCAGTGTTTCTCAACCTTGGCGACTTGAAGATGTCTGGACTTCAACTCCCAGAATTCCCCAGCCAGCATAGCTGTAAGTCTAGCCTTCTGGGAGTTGAAGTGCAGACATCTTCAAGTCACCAAGGTTGAGAAACACTGCAGCAAATGGTTTCTGTGTTTCAGTTTTGTTTGTTTTTTTTAAAAGTCATTTTCATTCCAAAATAAATTGGTTAAATAAGCAAATATATTAAGTTTCCTTGCAATGGAACCAACAGTGCTCTTCCCTTTCACCATCCTGCCTTCTAATCTAATGTAGTCTGCTGCTTTAGAGCACACACAATAAGTTAATTAGGCTGTGGTTAGGAATTATTTGTAAATGTCATATTAGCATGCTACTTTTGTTCTAATGCTACATGGAAAGAGCTTCAAAAGCGGGTGTCACATGCCCTACGAATGTGTTTTTCTTCCAGTCTTCATTTCTCAGACTTATTTGCCAGCCAGATTAACTAATGAGTTATTAAACAGTTTGTTTAAAGGCTGTTGTGTCAAGGAGATGCCTGGACATGGCATAGCTGCATTGTTAGCAACATCAGAAGCCTTCTGGTGAAAATTCTCCCAAAGCTCCTATTATGGTCCTGTTTCATTCTTGCAATAAAATCCCTCTGTAGTCAGTTTAACATGAAATGACTATGATAAAGCCATTATATTTTAACAATGTAAGTGTCTCCATCCTTCTCCAACAGATCTTAGAAAAGATCTTGGTAGATGCTCCATAAGTAGGTTTGACCGACAGCCAAATTTCCGCCTGTTTCCAAACATGAAATCTTTAAAGAAAGCCAAGATTAAAATGGGGATGGGCTAGAATGTTGTGGTTTTGCAGATGTTAGTCACAAAGAGACAGACTTACAAAAGTAGGGTAATTTTGCTGGTTACAGTGAGAGAGGGATGTAGATGGACACATTTCTGATATAAAGCTCTTATTATTTCATATCAATGGATGTTTTAGCAACAGCATCAGCACTTAGACTTATATATTGCTTCACAGTGCTTTACAGCCCCTCTAAGCAATTCCCAGAGTCAGCCTCTTGCCCCCAACAATCTGGGTCCTCATTTGACCCACCTTGGAAAGATGGAAGGCTGAGTCAGCCTTGGGCATGCGAGCATTAGCAGAGGGATACAATCAAGATCAAGGGAGATACTAATACCACTCTATAAAGCCTTAGTAAGATCACACCTAGAGTACTGCATCCAGTTTTGGTCACCACATTATAAAAAAGATGTTGAGACTCTAGAAAAAGTGCAGAGAAGAGCAACCAGGATGATTAGGGGACTGGAGACTAAAACATACGATGAACAGTTGCAGAAACTGGGCATGGCTAGTCTAGTGAAGAGAAGGACCAGGGGACACATGATAGCAGTCTTACAATATTTGAGGGGCTGCCACAGAGAGGAAGGGGTCAAGCTATTTTCCAAGGCAACTGAAGGCCAGACAAGGAATAATGGATGGAAACTGATCAAGGAGAGATTTAACCTGGAAATAAGGAGAAACTTTCTGACAGTGAGAACAATCAACCAATGGAACAGAAGTTGCCTTCGGAAGTTGTGGGAGCACCATCACTTGAGACCTTCAAGAAGAGATTGGACTGCCATTTGTCAGAAATGGTGTAGGGTCTCCCGCTTGGGCGGCGGTGGGGAGGTTGGACTAGATGACCTATAAGGTCCCTTCCAATTCTGATTATCTGTTAGAATAGAACTCCTGGCAGTCAGCAGAATTAGCCTGCAATACTGCCTTCTAACCACTGCACCACCAAGGCTATTTTTTAGTTTTTGATTTTAATAGAAATCAGGTTTTGTCTTTCAATTGTTGGACCTTCATGGACAGTAACAGCAATTCCCAGTCCTCTTGATATCCTGATCCATCTTTTTTGTGGAAATATGAAGGCAAGCTTTATTTCTCTCTGTCAACCAGAGACCACCATTTCCATAAAAGAAGTTTAAAAGAAGTTTAAAAGTTTGTTTAAAAAATTGGATTTGGATCCTAATACTCTGATGAACCTGCTGCCTGACTTTTTTTTAATATAATTTTTTATTGAAAATAAACATTTAAAAATCTTGAATGTGGTGGACTTTCTTTGACATACATATCAGTCTTCACATTATTATACTAGAAAAAATTCAGTAAGTAATATAAGCATTTATATGCATATATACATATACATATACATATATATATATACATATTTACATTTGATCTTTGTGTCATTTTATATCTTAATCATTGTGTTGCATTTCAGTTACATCTTAGATTCTAACTTACATTTTATAGACTTCCTTTCATATCCCTCCATACATAGAAATTGTTCCATACTTTATAATATTCTGATACATCTCGTTCTTTCACTTCTAATGTCAGACTGTCTAGTTCAGCGCATTGAAAAATCTTGTCTATTATTGCCTCGTCATTTGGGATTTCTTTTGACTTCCAAGTTTGGGCGAGCAATAGTTTTGCTGCTGTAGTAACATGAATAATTAGGTAAATACCTGCTTTATTAAAATTCTCTTTTATTATTCCTAATACCGTGTTTCCCCGAAAATAAGACACTGTCTTATTTTTGGCTCCCAAAAACACACTAGGTCTTATTTTCAGGGTAGGTCTTATATATTTATGGTGCCAAATAGTGGGTGTGAGTGTGTAGGGGGTGTTTCTGCTGGTGCATGGTTGCTCCCTGAAAAGTCTTCCTGGAACTGGAGATTTACACTAGGTCTTATTTTCGGAGTAGGTCTTATATTAGGGCAGGTTTAGAAAATAGTGCTAGGTCTTACTTTCGGGGTAGGTCTTATTTTCGGGGAAACACGGTAGAAACATCTCTGGTATAAAGTTAATTTTTAAACCCAACATTTCTTCCCGCCATGTCTGGATTTTATGCCATGCTAAGTTTGACTTTTTGATGGCAGGTATGACACACACCACAAAGTCAACTTCATGTCCCCCAGCTTTCTGGATAAAGTTTTGCTGAAAACTATCTCAGATGCAATTTCCTTAATTGCAATCTCTGCATATCTCTTTACAACTCAGGAACAGACTTTAAAAATAATAATAAAGGGAGGTTTGATTTCCCGCAGAAGACTCGATTTGGAAGTTCTATGGGTGGGTAGGAA
>CM019161.1:21762752-21809065 GCA_009733165.1 Naja naja | reverse complement strand
CCGCGCCTCGGTGGCAACTGCGGGCGAGCGCCGGGCATCTGCGGGAAGGGGGGGCTTCCCAGCCGGCCCCCGAGGTGTTCCCCCCCCCTCTGCCCCCTCGCTTCGTCTATGCAGAAATAGAGGTGGGGAAGGCTGAAAGGAGAGGTTGGGGGGGCGGGGAAGAGAGAGAGGGAAAGAGGAAAAATAAAGCAAGCCGCGGCTGCACACACACCCCGCCGGCGCGGGGCAAAAGAGTTTGGGGAGGGTGAGAGGGGGCGTGCAGGGAGTTTGCTGGCAAGCGAACTGGGGAGTGGGGGGCGGGGGGGCAACCCGTCCGTTGGCCCGGCACAGGAGGATAAAAGCCCAACCGTTTGGCTGGACGAGACGGAGCTGGGGAGCCGCGTGACGTCAGGAGAAAATCCCCAATCTTTTTTTGCCCGGAATATTTCAAGCTTAAGGACGGAAGGAGAAAGGAAGGAGGGGGGGGCTGAGGGAGAGGGGCAGAGAGCTAAGCTGGCTCCCACGCGGATGGGCTCTCGTTTGCTGTGCCGCCGGGGCTGGGTGGGTGGGGGGATTAAGCTCCCCTCCTTCCTTTCTCCCTCCCTCCTTCCCTCCAAGAAACCCTCGTGGGAATGGAGTTGGCTTGTACCTGAATAGAATCCAGATTTATGCGTCTCCAACAATATAACCTGCGTTCAGCAGTTAGAGGCAAGGGGGTATTTGAAACTTTTTGGTTTTCTACCCTTCTTGTCTTCCTCCCGTCTTCTTTCCTTCCTTCTCTCCTTCCTTATTTTCTTCCTCCCTATCTTCCTCCTTTCCTTTCTTTCCCCCTCCTTCCCTTCCTTCTTTCCTTCCTGTCTCCGTCTGTCCTTCTTTCCCTCCTGCCTCCTTCCTTCTTTCCTTCCTGTCACCTTCTTCCTGCCTCCCTCCCCCATCTTCATTCCCTCCTCCCTCCCACCCTCCTCCCTTCCTCCCTCCTCCCTTCCACCCACCCTATCTTTCTTCCTCCCTCTCTCCATTCCATCCCTTCTTCCCTCCCTTCCTTCCTTCCTTCCTTCCACCCACCCACCCACCCTATCTTCCTTCCTTCCTTCCTTCCTTCCTTCCTTCTTCCTTCCTTCCTTCTTCTTCCTTCCTTCCTTCCTTCCTTCCTTCCTTCCTTCCTTCCTTCCTTCCTTCCTTCCTTCCACAGAAGGCTCAAATCTGACCCGAAGAACCAGCAAGTGGTGAAAAAACGCTGGTGAAGCAAAATGAATAAATCACAATTGGCTGCGTTCCCCCCACTCGCTAGACCAGGTTTACCAGCCACAATTGCGAGGGTCCCCACAACAAACTTAAACAGCCCCCAAAGACCGCGACGGAATTAAAGAGGATGCAGGCGGCTCTTCCCAGTTTTCCATGGGAAGAGCCGCGCTTGTCTCCGCCGGCTCTTTTCAGGAGCTTTGGGTCTCTTCTAGATTCTGGGGAGAGTTTTCCCCTGCAGCCCTACCCCAACCTCCTAGGGACACAGGATCCCAAACCAAAGTCTCCATGGAGCGCCTCGACCATCAACCGAGTTTCTGCTCTATTGCCAGCATGCCTGGCTGGGGAATTCTGGGAGTTGAAGTCCCACAGGTCTTAAAGTTATCAAGGTTGGATACTCCCGATTTAAAGGGACTCAGAAAGTTGAATGACACCTCTACCATCTTGGTGTTTTCTTCCTGCATCTCAAAGGCAGATCCAGACAATGGAGCTCACCCCAAAGTTTGGGTGACAGGCACCTGTGGGTATTCAAAAGTGCCATCAAGGACGGTAGCCGGAGGGATATTGCTTACTTTGTGGCCAAGGACTCTTGGACTTCAAGTCCCATCATCTTCGCCTTCTCCTTCAGGGCTGACATAGGACTGAACTGCGAACCACACACACTCCGATCAACTCAGAGTGGGTTGGACTACCAAACCCTTTATATGACCAATTGAGAGTAGTAGGGTCTTGAAGATGTCATCCAAGCTTAATCCCAACTAATCTGCTTCTACATTGCATGGGCTCCATCTGGAGATCAAACAATGATTGCATTGCAATCAATATTATGAGAAAAGAGGTGCTTGGTGTTACTGATCAGATTTACAAAACTGAAACTGATCGAAACTGGTCTTTTATGGGATCGCCTAAGATTGACGGCTGACCACAGTTGGTGTAAGCTCATGGAAGTGGGGATCTATTATTCCTACCCTACACACCACACAGGTTTGGTTACAGATTACCTAGACACGTGTATGCATTATCTCTACAGGGTGATATCTTTGTGGTTCGTGGTTCTTGGTTAGAACTCAAGTCAACTGCAAAATATCCATTCTCAAGAGTTAAATCCTCCTCCTTGAAATCTGCCCACTGCTTGTGGGCAGCTGTCTCCCCGTTTCATTCTTCACCTTCAACACGACCGATTCGATGGCAGAAATGCGAATTTGGTCCGGATCTGATCCAAGAAGGCTCCGAACGGTCCCGGAAGACAGCGGAGGGGGAGGCGGGGTTTCCTTCTGGGCCAGCCCAGGCCTGGAGGGGTGACTCGGCCTCCAAGGGACAGAGCTCCTTCGAATTTGGCCTGGGTACGATCGGCGCGGCACCGAAGCGCCGCAGCGGGAATCCGAAGTTGAGACACCCAGAGCAGGGGTCTCCAACCTTGGCAACTTTAAGCCTGGAGGACTTCAACTCCCAGAATTCCCCAGCTGGCTGGGGAATTCTGGGAGTTGAAGTCCTCCAGGCTTAAAGTTGCCAAGGTTGGAGACCCCTGGCCCAGAAGGTGGATGATCAGTTGAACCTCTCCCGCGGAAAGACGCTCGGGAAATTCCAAGCCAGCTTCCCGAGCCATTCCGAGAGGCCACCGTTTCCTAACTCCGAGAGCTATTAAAAGAAACCGAAGTGACTCCAGAGCAGGGACTTGGTGTGTGCGCCTATAAAGCCAACCCAGAAGACTTTAATTCTGCCGACTTTCCTCCTGAAATGCTGCAGTGCTGAACGCGGGATAAAAAAACAGGCGTGCTGCCCGTCCCCACGACCAATCCTTCCCAGCGTCTTCAGCTTCCTGACTCTTTTCCAATTCGGGTTGAGTGTCCCGGGTGTGGAGTGGGGAGGAGTCTCGGTCACCGGGTGTCTTCTCCCTCCCAGGGCTGTGAACAGGGCTCTTGAAACAGGCCTGCACCCCCACCCCACCCCACCCCACCCCACCTCCATGCCCTCCAGAATCTCCCAAGGCGGGTTTGCACGGCAGGCTTTGAGTCGGAGATCGTTCTCTTCTATTCCTCCGTTCTTTCGGCGCAAGGGCGGCTTGGATCGCCTAAATAAGCAAGCGGGAAAGCAAGTAAATACATTGGACCTCATTCCTGTAGCTTGGTCGAGAGAGGGGGGGAAGGAGGGAGAGGGAGAGGGAGAGAGAGGAAGTGTGTGAGAGAGAAATGGAAAGAGAAAAGAAAGAAGAGAGAAAAGGGAGAAAAAGAAGAAAAAGAGAGAGAGAGAAAGAAAGAAAGAAAGAAAGAAAGAAAGAAAGAAAGAAAGAAAGAAAGAAAGAAAGAAAGAAAGAAAGAAAGAAAGAAAGAAAAGAAAGAAAGAAGCTTTCAAACTCCATCTAGTGTTGCATTTGCAAGATGGTTGGGCAGATAAATCAAGAAAGGAAAGGAAAGGAAAGGATCAGATGTAGTTCTCCGCATCCTCTAGGGGTGGCGCTAGAAAGCTGCGCGTAGAGAGGAAAACCTGCGTGCAAATCCAGCGTGCAAATGAGAGATTCTCCCTTCTCCGCCCACCTTCTCCCAGCAAAGAGGATTAAACAACGTCAACCTGTTTCAGTAGGGAACGCGGTACTGTCTGCTTTGTCAGGTTAAAATTTCTCCCTCACTTAAATTTCATTGCAAACTTTTATAACCCACTTCCTCTCCTTGTTCCAGTGGGTTCATGGAATCTCCTGAGAGCTCTTCCTTGATTCAATCTCTCCCTCTCCCCCCGTTCTTCTCTATCAAAAGAGATTAGGCTGCAGAACAGCCATCCTTTCTAAAGGCAAATGCGCCCCCTGCCTAATTTTTGAGCTTTTCTGTTTTCAAGCACCCCCAGATGTGTTCATCCCCAATTCACATGATTCTGCTTGGGAGGAAAGCATTGCATCTGGAGGGCTCCATCCAGAGAAGGCTGCCTCATTCCAACAGCAACCATAATACTGATAAAAGGAAGTGTTAGTTTTTAGGGTAACTAATGCGTTTAGGCTGAGAGAGGTTCGTTGTTGTTATTAGTTGCAAAGTTGTGTCCGACCCATCGCAACCCCATGGACCATGTTCCCCCAGGCCTTCCTGTCCTCTACCATCTTCTGGAGTCCATTTAAGCTCAAGCCTACTGCTTCAGTTGACTCCACCCAGCCACCTCATTCTCTGTTGTCCCCTTCTTCTTCTTTTGCCCTCAATTGTTCTAATGAGAGAGATGACTGGACTACAACTCCCATATGGCTCTGGCAGAAAGGTTAGTGGTGAAAAATGCTGGGAGTTATTGCTCGGGCACCTATAGGTGGATAGATGTACCTTAACCTTGGTCTAGGCCAGGGGTCTCCAACCTTGGCCACTTTAAGCCTGGTGGACTTCAACTCCCAAAATGTCCCAGCTGGCTGGGGAATTCTGGGAGTTGAAGTCCTCGAGGCTTAAAGTAGCCAAGGTGGAGACCCCTGGTCTAGGGCAACTTTACGACCTAAAGTTAAAGACCTTTAAGACCTGGACTTCAACTCCCAGAATTCCGTGCTGGCTTCCTTCTGTTGGCCAGCTTTAGCCCAGTTCCATCTCTTGCTCATCCACTGATACAAGAGGACATCTAAACTCCTTCAGAAAAAAGATGAGTTTGATAGCATGTTTTCCAACCAGTAACAGATTTCAGGAATGGTGCCACAGATAGACTTCTGATCCAAAGGTGCTTTTTCAACTGGACTTTCTGGTCTTTCTTTGAAGAAGTTTCACTTCTCATCCAAGAAGCTTCTTCAGCTCTGAGAGTCTTCAAAGAAAAACCAGAAAGTCCAGTTGCCTCTTGAAAAAGCACCTTTGGGACAACAAAACCTGGATGACTGAGAGTCTCCATTAGACATTTACAGACTTCTGAATTTTGGCTACCATAGCTCTCCTTCCATGTCTAAACTTCCAATTAATTCATCTCCACAACAGGTTAAGGTATACAAACTCTCATTAAGAAGATCCTTTGGTGAGATTGTGGCCACTTGTTCAACTGCATAAATTCCTAGTGAAATTACATTAATTATAAGGGAACAAAATGACTTGGTTTTTTAAAAATTATTTGGCTCTACGGCATGTTCAGAATCTGGGAATGGATTTCCTGTGTGTTGTGCCTTGGATGTTTGTGTTGCAATAAACACACTGTGGGAGAAAACAGATATATTGATGCCTAAAGTACGTATCTATGGACTTCTAAGTACTTAAATCGTGTACTATTCTCTTCTAACATAAAATATAGAAGTTGCATTTTTGACAGGTTCTGCATGTGAGATCTTTATTTTGATGTCTTTTTTTTTGTACATTCAATATATCTTTATCTTCCTGGCTCTGATCTTTACAAGCAAACCAGTATCCTGAAATCCAAGCTGTGTTCTACAGTAGTGGGCGAAGTGGGGAAAAAAATCAATTTTTGCTATTTCGATAATGTAAATCACTACCTTCATTAATTAAAAAGTAAAGGAAAAAAGGATTAATTGCCTGTAAGATATCTGGCAGCTGAGAGTACTTTTGTCAGGCATTGCAATTAAATTATTTTACTGCCCTTTAGCAATTTTTATCTCTGCTGTAATCTATGTGTATGTGGATGACACATAACACAGACTTACAGGTAAATGAGTTTGGTACTATTTGATCACTTTAAATTATCCATTGCATTTTTGCAGTGGGTTCCTAAATCTATCACAACTTTTAACTCTCCTCACCAACTAACTACCTGATATATTTCTGAGAGGTTCCAAAAATCACATTTTCTTTTTTGTAGCTTAGTTGTTCTCATGCTGGTGAAACATAATTTTTCTCCTGCAGGCTGAGAAAATGATTGGTTAAATATTATGAAATCTTTTTGTTGGAGAAATAGAGTTTGTAAATCATGGCACAAACCCATCATTAAACAGTTTTTGTATTCCAGTCTTGCTTTCCTGGGGAAGGGGGGAAATTATTTTGGGATATTTTTAAACCATATGAACTTTGGGGGGGATCACTGTTGATTTGAACAGGATAATTTAACACTGAATTGTAGAGATGACTAAGGTTTGATATGCATATGTCAAAAAGCAAAGACTCTATTTTTCAATAAATCTGGGTCAACCAGCATGAGTTTTAAGTCCAAGTCCCTTAACAGTAGGGTGAATAAAACAATAGGTGAACTGTAGTGGTAATAATAATGTGACATTATTATTAATAATTGGCATTATACTATTGGCAAATTTTGTGGGAGATTGGGTGTTATATTTATAATATTATTCAGTGCCTGGGCTTCCTGTCTGAGCATATACTGCTGGGTGGAGGAAGAGAAGATGCTTCTGGTCGATGCATGAATAAACAAGTATATTTGGACAGACTTAATACATAATTTATACTGATCAGTCACATTCAATCTAGTTGAATGAAACCCAAATGAATGTTATTTTTTTGACAAACTGGAGTACAGGCAGGCTTAGTTGTGGAACAGCTGTGATTGCTGCTGACTTATTTTAAGAGCAATCACTCAACGGAGTTATATTGATCTTTTGTTTGTTATATTGGTAACTCCACACACTCTCTCAGAAGCCAGCCTGCCTTTGCTACCTGTAGTAGAAAGGCACAGAAGGTCTGAGAGATAGAGACATAGATAGAGGGATAAAGAAATGGGAAAACAGGGATAGATGGATAGATGAATGGATGAGGATGGATGGATGTAGAGGGATGGATGGATGATAGATGGATAGATGGGTAGGTGGGTAGGTGGGTGGGTGGGTGGGTGGAGAGATGGATGGGATGGATGGAGAGGGATGGATGGATAGATGGATGGATAGAAAGATGAAGAGATTGATGGACAGATGGATGAAAAATCCATCAAACAAAATGGTGATCACAATAGCTTTAATTCTATTTTAGAAGTGAGAAGACCAGTCATATGGACCCCGTGAAATTTAGTAGTAAATTCTCATGCAGATCTTGAAGATGATGGTGATTGGATGATGATCATGATGAAGGGAGTGTCTCTAAATCTCTTTTTTTACCTCAAGGATTCTATTCTAAGCTTGATTATCAGTGTTTCTTTCCATAAATATCCTTTGTTGTTATTTTCTCCCTTTTTTCAGCCAACATATATGTTACATGGAAAGTTCTTGGGGTACTGTTATAACCTTCTATTCTTGGGATTATGAGACCAATTCTGTTCCTACATCCAAGCAGCTCTAATCTACAGTAAAATTTGACAAATCCCTAGAGTCAAGGGTGGAGATGGGTAAGAAGATCTCATAAGTATATATATCATTTTTAATGGAAGAGAAAAACCTCATAAGAATGTAGCCATTAAAGAAGAGCCTCTTCCATACCTGTATCTCCTTGCAATTACAATTAAAAACATCCAGACAATAAATCAAGTGACAATTGTCTTTAAAGGCTTTTAACTTTTCCACAAGTTAACCTGGTGATGCCCAAAAAATGTGCCAAGTCACATTCACAATATATTTTATAGACTCATAAATAAATGCAACAATTTATCTGAGCAGTATTTCTTTCATATTTGATGACAATGTATTACGACATTCCCTTATTTGGTTCTTTTAAAAAACCCAAACCCTAATGTACTTAAAATCTGATTTCAAACTCGGGGTTTTGTGGGGAAAATTATTCTATTGATCATCCATTCAGAAACACCTTAAGGGTGATTCATATTGAGCTGTTTAACAAGAAAAGAAAGATAGTGAAGAAAGAGTGTCAGAGGGCACCAAAAAGGTTTGCTTCTGAACATACAAAGGCGGGTGTAAGAAAATGCAATTTTGCACCTTGGTTTTATATATATGCCTTCAGATGTTTTCCTCCGTGCTCTTCTGCTTCAACATAGAGGAGAAACTATCTCTTTATTGAAAGATTGGCTAAAAGTCTAGTACCGTTAGAAAGACTAAATGTAATTCTAGCGGTGTGTTTTCAGTGTTCTGATCTAGGCTTCACAAAATCACAAAGCAGACTCCTTGTCCCGACAAAACCCCTTTTTAGTAGGCTAATGTCAATTCCTATCATTCACATCCAGCAAAGTCCCAGCAAACAGTCTTTCAAGAGTGATTTACAACCACAGACCTTATCAGGCTTGGAGAGCTGCCAGGCCAATAGCTTCCAAGCGCAACGCTGTACAAGGAAATGCCTGGCAAGGAGTCTCTGAGAGTCACGAACAAATCTTCACACTAATTAAATGAACTAATTGTCTCCTGCAAACATCACTCCCCTTCGGCTCCTCTTTATTCCTTATGGGAGGGTCCATTCACCATCCACCTGTGCCTATACTCCTGAGTTGACCCTTGTTCCTTAACTGTTCCCTTCTCCTGGCAGCTCTACACAAGCGCGCATTGGGAACAGGCTCCAGCTGTTCTTCTGCCCCACTGATCTCCGACTCTGAAGGCAGCTGACAACTGTCGGACGGCCCTGGCCTCATCTCTGCCTCTGATGCAGAGCACTCATCAGAGCTTTCCCCAGACTCCAGGTCTGATCCATGTTCTTCCCCAACCTCTTCACTGTCCAAGTCTACCACCAGTTCCGCTGGTTGCTGGGGGCCACAACATTCAGTGGCAGACAATTCTTGAGATCAGACAACTTCAGGGGTACATGGTCGTGGAGAAAAATCCATGTGGTTGCTAAGAGTTGACACTGGCTTGACGGCGCACAATCAATTTATTGATTCAGCACTAAACATCTGTCTTATTGTTTGTGAAGTTGTTATCTTGTGTTATGGCTTCATGCTAATGAAAAAGTCCATTCTGGATAAATCATTGCAGAACTGCGACTTTGTCAGGGAAGTTCATTGCAGACAAAGGGCCTCTTCTGCATTCTCCATCTGAAGGTTCCTTGACTTGAGTGGTGAAAACGAAGGTTCCACACACTTGTTGAGAGCAAAAAGTGTGACAATTTGTTCAAGCTTTTGTGTCAACATTGGATCTTCTTGGCTAAATGTGACCTAGATGCAGTCTTCTACTCTGTGAAGATCTTCTAGGCTTCATCCTCCTAACTCCGTTACTATATGGTCAGTCAAGGAATTCTGGTTGCAACGGAAAAGGGTCTTCTTTGCCACGGTGTCCACCCTCTGGAATATTGTGACTCCAATAGTGAGAACAACACCTGCACTTTGATCTTCCAGAAGAACTTGAAAGGCCATCTGAGGATCATGAAGGGCCATCTGAGGAACCATTTCACCTCAATGGGACTCCACCAGTGCTGGGAGTAGGGGCATTCTGCTGCAGACCCTATCAGTCATGGACTTCTTGTTGCTGTTGTGTCCATTCTCTGGAACATTGTGACTCCCAAAGTGAGATCCACACCCACATTTCAATATTAACCAATACAACAAAATAGGAGGGTAGGGGAGAAGTGAGGAAAGGAGAGGAGAGGAGATCTAAAAGATTAAACATTCCAGAAGACCCTCTTAGTTTTGCAAGCAAGAGTTGCAAGCAAAGTGATACCAATTGCAACTCCAATGGAAATTATGTCACGTTTCATCAAGGTAACCTGATTATGCCTTGTGCAGGTCTATAAAATTATTAATATCATCTCCTGCTGAAATATGTGACGGGAGGATGAAGGGCTTTGCTGAGCAGACACAGATCGCAGTTCCTTCTCCACCAGAGGAGCAGCTTTTCCTCATATATCTCAGATAAAGACCCTGCGTGCATTTCTTGGCCCCGTTCCAGACAGTTTAATGGGTTTCTCCCAAGTACCAAAATCACCATTCACTTCTGCTGAAAATTCACCGTTGAACGGCAGACTCCCTCCAAAGGGACCAAAGGCATCAATCTGCACTTAAGTCACCCACCATGCATAATCATTTATTTAGTATTAGTATTTAGGAATTCCTCAATTTAGGAATTAAAAATGGTTCCGTATCAAAGTAGGTTCCCCAGAAATTTCTACAGAGACATTTTTTAAAGCGCCGTCTCTGGAATCACAGCATGCACTTTTTATTTAGCTTCAATTTTCTTCCCAAAACCCATTATGTCCTTTGAGATCACAGCCCAGCGAATTACTTATGATTTTTTTAAATTTGCATTTATATGCCGCCCTTCTCCAGAGACTCAGGGCAGCTTACAATTTTTTGAGACACAACCCAATGCGCTCAGCAATAGCCTTCATTCCGTTTCTGATAGATGGCAGTCCAGTCCCTTCTTGAAAGCCTCCAATGATGAAGCTCCCACAACTTCCAAAGGCAACTTCTGTTCCGTTGGTTGATTGTTCTCACGGTCAGAAAGTTTCTCCTTATTTCCAGGTTGAATCTCTCCTTGTTCAGTTTCCATCCATTATTCCTTGTCTGGCTTTTGGGTGCTTGGAGGATAGCTTGCCTTGGTGGCACAGTGGTTAGAGTGCAGTACTGCAGGCTACTTCTGCTGACAGTCGGCTACCTGTAATTTGGCAGTTCAAATCCCACATCGCTCAAGGTTGACTCAGCCTTCTATCCTTCCGAGGTGGGTAAAATGAAGACCCAAAATTGTTGGGGGGCAATATGCTGACTCTGTAAACTGCTTACAGAGGACTGTAAAGCACTATGAAGCAGTATACAAGTCTAGGTGCTATTGCTGTTGCTGTTGACCCCCTCCTCTGTGAAGCAGCCTCTCAAATATTGGAAGATTGCTATCCTGTCTCCCCTGGTCCTTCTCTTCACCAGACTAGCCATGCCTAGTTCCTGCCACCATTCATCGTATGTTTTAGCCTCCAGACCCCTAATCATCCTGGTTGCTCTTCTCTGCACTCTAATTTCTAGAGTCTCAACATCTTTTTTATAGTGGGGTGACCAAAACTGGATGCAGTACTCTAGGTGTGGTCTTACTAGGGCTTTATAGAGATGCAGAAGGAACCCAATTCACTTGGTTGATCAGTGGACCTGGGTAATGAAACATCTGCAAGAAAAACATCCAAACTCAGAGAGCACCAAGGGCCTCACCTTTCAACCCTGAGCTACAAATATTCTCCTTTATTGAAGGTGATTTATCCCTAATGGAGAGGTTGCGAGCGAAAACAAGCCGAAGGTATATCATTTGCACTGAGAACTTCTTTTCAACATGGGGATCTTCTAAAAGTAATTGCTATGATGCATACGGTGTCTTTGATATTGTCCTAATTGGGTTTCATTGTGCATATTACAAAGGAAGTTACTGTCACATTTGATTATCCTGTTTACTGATCCATTTGCTTAAGAGCAGCCATTACTGCACCGTGCAGACACGACAGCTTCCCTTTTCATATTATGAATGCAAAGAAGGCAAGGGTCTCTTTTGGGAAAAAAATAAAAGCAGTTGTGAACTCAGATGACTTAAGATTGAACTGAGCGGATATGAAGAGGCAACAATCAGAGCTGGGCTAGAAGGAAGTGGTTTTCTGTTCTCAAGATGGACGAGCATGGAAATGTTTTGCAACAGGGGTGAGCATCTGCTTTGATGCTTGGAGATCATGCCTAACATTTTTGGAGAAGACAGAAGTAATCATGGATAGGCAAATGAGGCAAATTAGAAGGGGCAAATTGATACATATAGTACAAATATGGTAAAGGTGGCAATTGTCTTTTTTTCTCCTTTTTTTCCCCCAAGAAAAAAAAAGTTAGATCAGTCTTGTTGTCAGATTTAGTGTGGTTCTTGCTTCTAAATAGCCGCCTCAAGTCCTTTTTGGAGAGGGGGCAGCATACAAGTCAAATAAATAAATAAATAAATAAATAAATAAATAAATAAAATGATGGAACTCTTGCTGATGATTATTGATAGTCATCAATGGTGTATGTGGAATTACCTTCAAAAGTAAATATAGATAGTACGTTCAATGCATAAGACCACCTTCTTCTTCTTCTTCTTCTTCTTCTTCTTCTTCTTCTTCTTCTTCTTCTTCTTCTTCTTCTTCTTCTTCTTCTTCTTCTTCGATAACAGATAATCAGAGTTGGAAGGGACCTTATAGGTCATCTAGTCCAGCCCTGACAAATGGCAGTCCAGTCTCTTCTTGAAAGCCTCCTGTGATGAAGGTCCCACAACTTCCATCCATTATTCCTTGTCTGGCCTTCAGGTGCCTTGGAAAATAGCTTGACCCCTTCCTCCTCTCTGTGGCAGCCCCTCAAGAATTGGAAGACTGCTATCCTGTCTCCAGCTAAACTAGACATACCCAATTCCTGCAACCGTTCTTCGTATGTTTTAGCCTCCAGTCCCCTAATCATCCTGGTTGCTCTTCTCTGTACTTTTTCTAGAGTCTCAACATCTTGTTTGCGGTGTGGTGACCAAAACTGGATGCAGTACTCTAGGTGTGGTCTTACTAAGGCTTTATAGAGTGGTATTAGTAACTCCCTTGATCTTGATTATATCCCTCTGTTAATGCAATTTAGGATTGCATTAGCTTTTTTTGGCTGCTGCTGCACACAGCTGGCTGATATTTAGCTGGTTGTCCACTAAGACTCCAAGATCCCTCTCACAGTTTTTCTCCTCCTCTTCCTCTTCCTCCTCCTCCTCCTCCTCCATCATCATCATCATCATCAAAAAAAGGAGTTGAGGGACAGTCCAGATGACTCATTCAAACTCTTTCTGGCTTCACATTTCCAAAACCAAGTAAAAAGGCCTCATATCACATCAGGAAGATTCTTTCCCCTTGACAATCTCATTTTCTATATTTTTTGTGAAAGTTGTTACATGGAAGTACCTACAGTTGTATTGAACATCTCGCCTGCTGTTTTATTGGCAATGGACTTCATAAGAAGTAGAAAACTGAGTTACCAGAAGTTCGTTTCTGTGGGTCAGTCTACCTGATTCTAGCTGGAGATCAAAGGATCAGCACTTAATTTTCATTCCTTGAATATATATATATTTATAGACACACACACACACATGCACACACACACCCCTTTTCCCCACAACATGGATATAAAAGAACGCGAAAGGTTAAACCAATATGGAGCTCTGCACTGCCGAAAGGGCATTTGCATCACAGCTGCCGTGAATGCAATTCGCTTGTTTAATGAATTTTTTATGCTTCTTTAATGAATTTCGCAAAGGTTTGGTATTTTCCCCTTCCCCTCCTTTCATAAAATGGATAAGGACTTTCCAGGGTCTCTTGTTTTAAATAAAATAATAATAATAAAAAAAAATGAAACCCAAGTTATGAAATGATCAATCTCATTAGTTTGGTAAGATACAGTGATATGAAAGCCGGGCTGGTTTTGCATTATTACAACCGATGCATTGCTCAAATTGTAACTTGTTGAAGTGGTATTGCAAATACACTTTAGTTATGGTACCCCAAAGAGCCAATAGCTAGAAATTACATTTCTTTTTTCTTAAAAAAAAAGAGAAGAACAATAAAATTAAGATGTACTGTGTGATTGTAAGTGCAAAGTTTTTTCTAAAAAATATTCAAAATAAGAGCTGTGAATTTTTACAAGAGATGCTCTGTGAAATAAGTAGATAGATAGATAGATAGATAGATAGATAGATAGATAGATAGATAGATGTAGGTGTAGGTGTAGGTGTAGGTATAGGTATAGATATAGATATAGATATAGATACAGATACAGATATAGATATAGATATAGATACACACACACACACACACACACACCAGGTAGGTTGCCTCAAATTTATATGTAATTAATGTCCAACATGATCATTTTCTTTAGCCCCAAATCTGGTCATACCACAGGCCCAAAGCAGAGGTGGTATTCAGCAGGTTCTGACCAGTTCTGGAGAACTGGTACCGAAATTTTGAGTAGTTAGGAGAACCGGCAAATACCACTTCTGACTGGCCCCATCAACCCCGTCTATTCTCTGCCTCTCATTGAGTCCCAGCTGATCGGCTGGGTCTTCTTTGGTTGCCCTGCACAGGAGAATGGAGCTGGAAAGCAGGTTAGTGGAGTGGGGCGGGAATGGGATTTTGCAGTAACCTTTCCCTGCCATGCCCACCAAGCCACGCCCACAGAACTGGTAGTAAAAAAAATTGAATCCCACCACTGGCCCACAGTATATGAGTGCTAATCATCACATTAAAGAAACAGTACTCACCAAAAATTTAATCTACAACTGAACGATTTTACTTGAAGTCCGTGGTAAACATGATTAAATCCAATACATTTTCATTTTATTTCCAAAGCTAAATACAACATTCTAAAAGGGCAAAAAAAGAAAAACAAAACAAACAAGTGCATAAGAACAAAAGAACAAACACACACAGAGATTTAAACACTATTAAATCAATACTTTAAAATCTCTTGTTTTGTTTCTCTTTCTCTCTCTTTCTTTCCCCATCTCAGATTTCAGCTGTCACAATTATACACTATTTCTGAAAAAGTTTGCTTGAACGATTTAGTGAAATGTTCTTATCCTTCCTAAACTTATCTACAGGTGTCATGGTTTTAATTCCTCATGATTAATCTTCCTTTACTTTTCAAGCTCTATTAATTCTTTTACCCTCTTACGTTTTTTTTAAAAAAGTGTCATACCTAATTGATCCAACTGTTGTTATAAGTTCCCCCTACCAATAATTTAAGGTATTTTGACACATGCATCTCCTAAAGAGCAGTGTTTAAAATAGAAATCCCCGTATGCAAAGCTGTTTCTAAAACTGTAATAACCATAATGTGTGTACAACTTTGGCAGTAGAAAAAACCTCCCCTTTTCCTGCAGAAAACCATTGGCCTTTATTGTCATGTAGTGATCCTGCTTCAACTCGACTCCCAGTGGAATCTGAGGTGGAATTGCATTACATCCCTAATCACCAGATGTCACCATACAGCTTTGTACTAAGAATATTTGAAATATTTAAAGAGGAGGAGGAGGAGGGAAGGCAGTAATAATATGGCCCATAAAAGGATCTCAGTGTGCTCACTTTGGTAATTCCCCTATCGGTGTATGAGGTGAGCAGTGCTCTATCAGCAAAATAACATAGAAATCTTTGGCAATTAATGATCTTGACTCATTGAAGATCTACCAACTATCAACTAACCTTGGTCAAGATACGTTAGACTCGATTTCATTGAGAGCCAAATTGGGGTTGTGTTTGACTTTGGTGGGGTGTGGCTGGGGGGCGTGGCCAGCTCGATGTCACTCATGTCGGGGGTAACTGTAGTGGCCCGAGTGATATATAAGTCTAAGTGCTATTGTTATCATCTGTGCTAGCACTGTGTTAGCACTAGCACTGATGATGTTACCTAGTTGGGTCATGAAACGTCTGCAAGAAAAACAGCCAAGCTCAGAGAGCACCAAGGACCCCACTATCCTTCTTCTCCTCCTCCTCTCTGCAAACCCCATCCCCCCCCCAAAGCACTGATGATGTTACCTAGTTGGGTCATGAAACATCCTCAAGAAAACGACCAAGCTCGGAGAACACCGAGGACCGAGGAGTTCAAATATTCTGAGCTCCAAATATTTTCTTCTCCCATCCAGAAAAGTATCTTCTTTGCCCTGGTTATTCAATCCAAGACTAACCAACATTTGTCAGATGTGAGAGTAGGATTCTTTCTGATGACTCAACCATCATGACCTTCGCACCTTCCGCCACGATTTGAAAACCTGGCTATTTGAACAGGCCAGGCTATGCTGACCTCTTGGGGGTGATGGTTTTAAAGTTTAAATTTTATAAGGGTTTTAGATCAATTGGCTTGTATTATTTATTTATTTATTTATTATTTATTTATTATTTATTATTTGGATTTGTATGCCGCCCCATCTCCGAAGACTCGGGGCGGCTCACAACTAAAAACATACAACAACAATAAATAGCTAAAAAAGAATTAAACAAACACAAGCCCAATAATACTGAATTTAAAAGTTAAAATTTAAAAATGAATTAAGAACCATCCCATCCCCCCGCCCCCCGCGGAGGGAGTCACAGCCCGGATTGGTCAAATAACCAGGTCTTCAGGTCGTGGCGGAAGGTGCGAAGGTCAGGGGCCAGACGGAGCCCCAGGGGTAGCTGGTTCCACAGGACGGGGACCACCACAGAATAGGCTCGTCGCCGGGGGACCGCCAGCTGACATTGGCTTGCCGACGGGACCCCGAGAAGCCCCTGCCTGTGTGCTCGCACAGGGCGGTTGGCACTCGATATCGGCAGGAGTTGCTCCCTTAAATATTCTGGAGTCATGTCATGTAGGATTTTGAATGTTAAAACCAAGACCTTGAATCTCACCCGGAGTGCAACCGGCAGCCAATGCAGGTCACACGGGGGTAATATGGGAGAATCAGGAAACTCCCATCACCACCCGCACGGCCGCATTTAATAGTGTTTTAGGCCGTATTTAATAGTGTTTTAGATAACTAATGTATTGTCTGTTTTTAGTGGTGAGCCACCCCAGTCCTTTCGGAGAGGGGGCATCATACAAGTCAAATAAAATAAATAAATATTTTTTTTCATTTCCCACCATTTTCATCTGACCAACTGGATCTACCTGATATGAGTCAAAACTTATTTTTCAGTTAGGAACGAGTTTTTCTTTTTCTTCTTCTTCTTCTTCATCCCATTCCCATATTTACTTAAGATCTGATTTACGGGACACGTTTCAGGCAACCCAGGACTTCTTATTTTCTTTTTATTTATTTATTTCGCAAAAGGGATTTTTGAAGGGCAAAGGCAAATTTCTCTGAACCGAAATAATAATGCTTTTCAACACAGTCTAGGAATGCAAACGGCCTGCTCCCCCTGGTTAAGTGCTGGGAAGAAACGGTGTGATGTGAAAATAAAATAAAAATAGAAAGTGATGGAAAGAAAAACACGCTGAATAGGAAATTAGACCGGTTAACTGGGGAAGGTTAATGGGTGCATGGAAAGAAAACAGCTTCCTGGGTTGGTGTTACTAAAAGAGAGTGACCCTCTTCCTCCCCTTTTAAAATGAAATAAGTCATAAGCTCAACATATGGGAAGTTTTCAGTTTCTATATTATTTTTAAAAAAAGAAAAAGAAAAAAGGCCCCAGGGAATACAATATTTCCAATTTTGAAAGCCATATTAAGCTTTCTTTGAATGGCTGGTTTTGTTCTGATACTGTCCTCTAAAATAAAAAAAATTAAAAAAAAAGAACAAATGGGCAAAATCAGTTTGGCGTTTCAGGGGTTGCCCCAAAGAAGATGGGGTCAACTTATTCTCCAAAGCCCCTGAGGGCAGGACAAGAAGCAATGGGTGGAAACTCATCCAGGAGAGAAGCAACCTGGAATTAAGGAGAAACTTCCTGATAGTGAGAACAATTAATCAGTGGAACAATTTGCCTCCAGAAGTTGTGAATGCTCCAACACTGGAAGTTTTAAAGAAGAGATTGGATAACCATTTGCCTAAAGTAGTGTAGAGTATCCTGCCTAGGCCGGGGGTTGGACTAGAAGACCTCCAAGTTCCCTCTATTCTATTCTATTCTATTCTATTCTATTCTATTCTATTCTACTCTACTCTACTCTACTCTACTCTACTCTACTCTATATTCTGTTCTATTCTGTTCTATTCTATTCTATTCTATTCTACTCTACTCTACTCTACTCTACTCTATTCTATATTCTGTTCTGTTCTATTCTATTCTATTCTATTCTATTCTATTCTACTCTACTCTACGCTACTCTACTCTACGCTACTCTATATTCTGTTCTGTTCTATTCTATTCTATATTCTATTCTGTTCTGTTCTGTTCTGTTCTGTTCTGTTCTGTTCTATTCTACTCTACTCTATTCTATATTCTGTTCTATTCTGTTCTGTTCTATTCTATTCTACTCTACTCTACTCTACTCTATTCTATATTCTGTTCTGTTCTAATCTATTCTATTCTACTCTACTCTACTCTACTCTATACTCTACGCTACTCTATATTCTGTTCTGTTCTATTCTATTCTATATTCTATTCTATTCTGTTCTGTTCTGTTCTATTCTACTCTACTCTACTCTACTCTACTCTACTCTACGCTATTCTATATTCTGTTCTGTTCTATTCTATTCTATTCTACTCTACTCTACTCTACTCTACTCTACTCTACTCTACTCTACTCTATATTCTGTTCTGTTCTATTCTATTCTATTCTATTCTATTCTATTCTATTCTACTCTACTCTACTCTACTCTACTCTACTCTACTCTATTCTATATTCTGTTCTATTCTATTCTGTTCTGTTCTGTTCTGTTCTATTCTATTCTGTATTCTGTTCTATTCTATTCTATTCTATTCTACTCTACTCTACTGTACTCTACTCTACTCTACTCTACTCTATTCTCTATTCTGGATTGACTTATTTCTTTCCGTTTCAGGGGAATTCCTCAGGGTCGGTCAAAAAAGCCAACATGGCGGCTAAACCTGGAGACTAGTTGAAGCTCTTCTTTGACACGTGAGAAAAAGGCGGGGCATCCCTTCGGCAGGGACATCTCTCTTTTACTTGCTTCTCTTTTCCCCTGTCATATTTTTATTTTTATTTTCAGAACCTCGGCTCCCACAGTCTGATACTGAGCACTGGTCAGCAAATCGTGTTTCTACAAGTTTTCCCACCACTTTGATGAAACAATGTTGGTTTTTTAAGAACCGCTTCCATGAAAGGGACAATACAAATAGCTGCACTCCATGTTTGTTTGCACAAACTGTTGGGTTTTTTTTTGGTAATATTTTTTTTTATTTTTACATTTTAAATCATCTTTTTCCGTGAACAGCGTGGTTCCAGGTTTTTACACTTCAATACAAACATGACCTTAGTATATATTTACCTTTCACATTCAATTCTATATCATATCATTACTTCCGTTTTACAATAAATTTTCTCCAATATTTTTATTTTCTTTACACTTATTCAATCCATTTTCAATTTATATCTTAATTCCTTTTTCTTTATATACTCGTATCTTATTTTATAGTCTTAACATTCTTATTTTTAATTCTAAATTCATTATTCCTTTATACTTTCATCTGTCATATTTGCAATTTTATCACATACTTTTGTTTCATTATTCAGTAAATTTCAACTTAAATCTATTAATTCCAAAAATTTCCCCCTTTAATTACCAATTAGAGTGTGCCACCCTTTTATCTTATACATCCCTCAGTTTATTCCCCTTTAATCCATAATCAAAATTTATAATATAATCACTATATAATTATCACATTCTAGTTTAATAGCAATAATTTCCTAACTACTATATATCACATGGTTTGCACAAACTGTTTTGAAAGCTTCTTGGTGAATTTGGGGGAGGGGCTACTTGCAGACAGAGAGAGACTTACAGGGTAGACAGAAGTGAATATAAATACCATATGAGGATGGATGTCTTGCAAGCTACATTCTACCCACACACATACACGTGTAGGACATGACATCTATTACCGTACCATCAATTCAAAGGAGTCATTCCCTGAAAACAGCATCCAAATGTCACCGGAGAAGCATGTTGCTTTATTCTTAAATTTCTTCATTAGATTTTTATCCTGCCTTTATTACTTTACAAAAAACTCAAGGTGGCGAACGGCTAACTCTCCTTTTTGTTTCTTGCATTTTTCCTATAGCAACAACCCTGTGAGGTGCAGGGGTGGGATTCAACCTGTGTTACTACCAGTTTGGTGACTATGTTTTGCTGCACACACATTTAAAAACCTTAAGCTGTGCCACCCGGACAGCTGAAAGCACAGACAGGTGACAGGTGAGTCATGCTGGTGAATATACTCACTCATGATACAATGATACTATGGCAGGTAAGCTCTGAGAAGGTGTTCTGATCTCTTAAGGGTTGGGTCCCAGGCCATTAAGTGGTATAAAAATGAGACCAGGTTAGATTCCAGAAACTGGGAAGAATATATGTATTTCTTCCCAGCCCAATTAATTGTCTTGCTGATGCCCTTTTGAACCGATGGCAGAAATTCAGAGACTACCAATAAAAGGAGAATATTTATAGCTCAGGGTTTAAATGAAGGTGTTTCATTCCAGATGTTTCATTACCTAAACTAGCACTGATGATGTTACCTAGTTTGGGTAAGGAAACATCTACAAAAAAAAAAAGACCAAGCAAGCTCAGAGAGTACCAAGAACCCCACAGTCCTCCTCCTCCTCCTCTTCCTCTCTGAAAACCCACTTCCTTGTTCCCTAGTTGGGTCATGAAATGTCTTCAAGAAAACAACCAAGTTCAGAGAGCACCAAGGACCCCACAGTCATCCTCCTCTTCCTCCTCCCAAACCCCACTGATGATGTTACCTAGTTGGGTCATGAAATGTCTTCAAGAAAACAACCAAGTTCAGAGAGCACCAAGGACCCTTCAATTCAGAGAACTGCATAAACGGTGATCAGTCATATTCTGATCTCTTTGTATCCAACCCTTTTAACATTTCTCAACAAACCCGCAAAGCCTACATTTTAGCAAGAGCCGTTTCTGAAACCAACCACCCAACCTGTAAATCTCTCCAGTTCCTTCTCAGTCCTCATTCCAATGTTCCTCTTAAACAACGGCCCTTGTGGATTGCTTTGGGCAACAATGCTCCAGTTGTCCCTTCCTTATTTTCTAGAGGAAATAATAATAATAATAATAATAATAATAATAATAATAATAATAAAAGCAAAAGAAATTTCTCTCTACGATTGCTACTCATCATTTCTTTGCAGTGGCAATTCTCTGGTTTTAAGTGAATTGACCTGCCGTTCTTTCATCTTCAGATAATATGGCCGAGTCGGTCTAATTCAGACCAGCAGCATATGGAGTGTTCCTAAAGAGGCTCAAGCTTTGGTTTTACAATGCCAGTTAAAGCATTCGTGCTGATGACAGTTAAATTGTTGGGGGCTCTGTTCCTCATTTACATCACAGGCATTTGAGGTCCTGCGACGACCCCTTCAAAATGGAAGCCAGATGTTATCCGGGCGCGTTGGTGGGGTGCTCTGCTTTATTCCAAACACTTCTCCTTCATTTCAATTCAAACCTTCTGTCTCCTCTGTCCTCTTCTGGTGTTTAATGATGTTTTATTGCAGGCACTCACAAAGCCCTGGAGTTTTTCCCCCTGTTGTCCTAAGGTAATGGACTGGATCTGTAGCCATTTGCTAAGACAAGGTCTTTTTTAGTAGGTAGCAGATCTATTAAACATAAATCAAAGTTTCCGATAAAATATGAGATTTCCTCCGTGGTTAACACAAAAGGGGCAGGCTGCTTTAAAAAAAAATAACAATAAAGAAATGAAAGTTAAGAGAGGAAGTCTAGCCAGTTATTGCATCCTTGAATCAGCCGCTTGCAAAGAAATTTATAACATCCTTTGCTTAGACGCGCTGTACAAGTTCATCATCATGAATTGAATCTTGTTTCTTTCTTTAAACACCATAAAACAAAAACCTCAGTGCTTGTATTAGAAGGTTGAGCCTTATCTTTCATTGGCTGGTCAAAAATAGGGCCTACCAGTAATGTCCAATCAGGTTTTTTTGCAGCCCAGATATTGTAGCGAAGAAGAATATTAGCATGTTCCTTGCAAGAAGATTGTCATGGAATTCTTTGGAGGAACATCTGGTCCATGAATCTTAAAAAAGATTTTTTATTTATTTATTTATATTTATTTGTCAAGCATGTATTAGATAACAAATGTAATTAGAACATGATTATGATAACATCAAATGGTACAAATAAAAGGGAGATATTAGGACAGGGATGGTAGGCACATTGGTGCCCTTATGCATGCCCCTTACAGACCTCTTAGGAATGGGGTGAGGTCAACAGTAGACAGTCTAAGATAGATAATAGCAATAGCAATAGCACTTAGACTTATATACCGCTTTATAGTGCTTTACAGCCTCTCTAAGCAGTTTACAGAGTCAGCCTCTTGCCCTCAACAATCTGGATCCTCAATTTTACTCACCTCAGAAGGATGGAAGGCTGAGTCAACCTTGAGCCTGGTGAGATTCGAACAGCCAAATTGCAGGCAGTCGGCAGAAGTAGCCTGCAGTACTGCACTGTAACCACTACGCCACCAAGGCTCTAATAATGCTTAGCACATACTGTATATCAGGGGTGTCAAACTCATGGCCTGCATACCGGATGCGTCATGTGCTGGCTCCTCCCCCTCCCAGTTTAGCAAAGGGTGAAAAAAGTCCTGATACGTCACAGGACACCACCGTGATGCCATGAGTTTGACACCCTGCTGTATATGAACATCTTTTGACTGGTGTTTCCTTAAGTCGCAAGGTAACTTACCCTAAATTGGGCCTACACATAAACTATTGGTCAAACCAGGGTGTTTTGGGGATGGAAATAGACTTCATTTTCCCCAGAAGACAATATAGTCTGCTGTGTGGTGGCTTGTTTCTTAGCCAATAGCAATTCCAGCAAGCTAGAGGAAGGAGGGGGGAGTTTGAGCCTCAGTTCAAATGTTATTGAGTGGCTAGCATGAAGGAAGGAAAAGAAGGAAGGAAAAGAGATGAGAAGAAAAAGAATGAGAAGGGAAGAAGGAAGGGAAGAGAAGGAAGGAAGGAAGAAGAAGAAGAAGGAAGAAGGAAGAAAAGGAAGGGAAGGAAGGAAGGAAGGAAAAGGAAAAAGAAGAGAAAAGAGAAGAGAAGGAAGGAAAAGGAAAAGAAAAGGAAGGAGGAGGAAAAAGAATGTTACTAACTTAAAAACTTCAGTGATTCACTCAACTGTGGCAAAGAAGGTCAGTGGAGCAAAAGTCACTTAACAACCTAGCTTAACAACAGAAATGTTGGACTTAATTGTGGTCTCAAGTTGTGGACTACCTACCTATAACAGCATCTC
The DNA here is from genome assembly GCA_009733165.1 of Naja naja. NCBI lineage: Eukaryota > Metazoa > Chordata > Lepidosauria > Squamata > Elapidae > Naja > Naja naja. The sequence goes on along the minus strand of CM019161.1, from coordinate 21,786,201 downwards.
CTGAATTCCCAGTCCCTAAGATTGTCCTTTGTCACAACCAGAAGATTCATATCACATGCATAATATTAACTCTAGAGAAATTCCAAGCCCAGCAATCAGCGATCCTGAGGTCACATTAAAACAAACAGCAGCAGCAGCAACAACAAAACCCACACTGAACATGAACATTTCTTTGCAACGTGATTTGTGTTCGGTTGCAGCAGATGCTTGTAAATTATCTCAAAGGAAACCAATGGGCACTTGGGAATAGTTTTCCCTGGTTTTTTGGGGATGAAAAAGAGAGAGAGAGAGAGACACAGAAGGCAAGCTATTTCCAACAAAAGCCATGTTAATTGTCAAGTGTCTTGTACTGTAGATTATCACGTGAAATGTGATGCTATCCAAACACGTGAGACATGTCAGCCAGGATCGGGGAAGAAAGAGGCTATATTTGTTAATCAGTAGTTACAAATGGTATGTATTTCACACTTTTCCTCCTCTATAAAGAGAAACACATCCAGGCTTAAGTTGGAAACCACTTGATGTAAAATCACTGGAAATGTGATATTTTGAAAGAGAAAATGTCTTGCATCCCACGCTTCCATTAACACTGGGCAGATCCTTCTTGTTTGGTTTGGACCAGCAATTTGATTGCAAAAGCAGTTTTGGTGTATAGATTTCTGAGCTAATACCAGGAAGAAACATGTTGCATCCATGTTAAAGTCACCTTAAAAAATAACTGTTGGTACTACATTCAATGAATGGGTCTTCTTCTTCTTCTTCTTCTTCTTCTTCTTCTTCTTCTTCTTCTTCTTCTTCTTCTTCTTCTTCTTCCTCCTCCTCCTCCTTCTCCTTCTTCTCTTCCTCTTCCTCCTCCTCCCCTCCTCCTCCCCTCTTCCTCCTCCTCCTCCTCCTTCACCCGTTATGATGAATGAATGAAGCTTCTTGAATGAGAAGTGAAAACTCCTTCTTCTTCTTCTTCTTCTTCTTCTTCTTCTTCTTCTTCTTCTTCTTCTTCTTCCTCTTCCTCTTCCTCCTCCTCCTCCTCCTCCTCCTCCTCTTCTTCTCCTCCTCCTCATCCTCCTCCTTCTTCCTCCTCCTAATTCTCCTCCTCCTCCTCCTCCTTCTCAAGCTATGGATTAATCTAATTTAACAACCACCATGCTGTAAAAATCACTTTCCTTTGATTTATTACCTTCAATTTATGTTGGGAGTTCAGTGTATAAAATCCCCAACTTGTAACCATTAACCAAATTATTTACTTCTATGAAAATACTAACCTTTCTTCCACTTTCCGTAACACTGGAACCTGAGCTGACTTAATGAAATGGTCTCACAATAGACAACTAGGAAGATAAACTTTCTGCCACACAATATGTATCATCTAATTGTAGCTACTCTTTTCTACTAATAGCTACTACTAACTAGGAGAGTTTTCCATTTAGGGAAAAATCAAGGAGGTGGAAGTATATTATATATTAGTTGGAAAATCGTTTCCCTTGGTAAACAGTACGGTGCCATCCATTGCTGAGAGGATTTTTTTTTCAAAGTTGGAGAATGAGAAGGTTACCATGAGTGAAGGTAGAACTTGGAGGAGAAATACAAATTGTAAAGCAGGTTGATGGTAAGATGGTATAGCTAGAAGACTGGTTAGATTTTCTTAGCCACCATTCAGAGTTAATGTGTCTAAAATCTGCCCACTCGAAGACAGAGGCCTTGGGAAGCTGTGCTAAATGCCATCAGAAAGAAGTGATTGGTAATGTCAAGAAATATGGACAGGCTACCCAAGATCTGGTTGAGCTGACTTGGAAACTGAAGGATGGACTAAAAAAGAAAGGGACATTGAACCTCATGGAGAGGAGAGGTCAACCAATTTTCCAAAGCACCTGAAGGCCAGAGAAGGAACAATGGATGGAAACTGAACAAGGAGAGATTCAACCTGGAAATAAGGATAAATTTTCTGACAGTGAGAACAATCAACCGATGGAACAGAAGTTGTGGAAAGTTCATCAAAGGAAGCTTTCAAGAGGAGACTGGACTGCCATCTGTCAGAAATGGTGTAGGGTCTCCTGCTTGGGTTAGGGGTTGGATTAGATGACCTACAAGGTCCCTTCCAACTCTGTTATTCTGTTCTGTTACCTCTGGAAGTCCTTGTAGCATCTCTCCTTGCTCTTTATTTCACTACTAGAGTGATGGGACACCAATGACACTTAATCTCCTGCATCTCCTTAGGTGGACCTTCAACTGATGATGCCCCTCAGTTCCTTGCTGTTCTTTGAATGCACTGTGCCTCCCTCCGGAGCCCATTTTGGCAATCATCCACTTGAACCGTCCCAAATTTCCACTGGATGTCAGTATTCCACAGAAATGCAGTCATTTAACCGACAGGGTTTAAAAAAAAAAATTGCTCCTCTTAAGTAAAGCTGTTCAAAAAAAGGACAGTTCTCTCCCCGTTCAAATCCATCTTAATTATAACGGGGCCCTCTCAGAAAGATTGTGTTTACAATAAAAGACATCTAAAGTGACTTCTACCTTGCCATGCCAAAAGGAAGAAGAAAGGAAGGAGAAGTTGGGTTGAGTTTCAGAGAAAACAAACGAACATTTTCCCTCATCTCCTCACAGCCTTGATATGTTGATATGCTGCTAAAAGAGAGGAAAAGGAGGTGTTAGTGGGGCTCTTCCCTGTCTTGACATTTCCTCCTCTCACCCCTGCTTTTTGAGAAGCCTTTCTTATTTAAAAAGAAGAAAGAAAGAAAGAAACACAAGAACTACACAAATACAAGGATTTTTTTCCCCGCCTTCTCAAAATGGCAAAAGCTGAACAGTGTCAGAAAATGATTGATTGCTTGCGGGTTTCAGCCTCTGATAAGTGAGCTTAACTCCATGTCTCCTCCTTGCTACTGAACAGGATTTAGGGGCCAAATGAAGAAAAAGGAAAGAAGAAAGAAGGGAGGGAAGGAGGAAAGAAGGACAGGAGGAAGGGAGGGAAGGAAGGAAGGAAGGAAGGAAGGAAGGAAGGAAGGAAGAAGGAAGGAAGGAAGGAAGGAAGGAGGAAGGAAGGAAGGAAGGAAGGAAGGAAGGAAGGAAGGAAGGAAAAAGGAAGGAAAAGGAAGGAGGCAAGAAGGAAGGAAAGGAAGGGATGGAAAAGGAAGAAGGAAGGAGGAGGAGGAAGGAAGGAAAGGAAGGAAGAAGGAAGGAAGAAGGAAGGAGGAAGGAAGGAGGAAGGAAGGAAAATGAGGATGAAAAAAGAAAAGGAAGGAGGAAGGAAATGAAGGAGGAAGGGAAGAGAGGAAGGAAAAGAAGGAAGGAGGGGAGGAAGGAAGGAAAGAAAGAAGGAAGGAAGAGGAGGAGGGAAGGAAGGAAGGAGAGGAGGAGGAAAAAAGGATATAACGTAATGTAATGTAATATAATAAAATGATGAAATGAAAGGTGTGTATAAATGTGCCTGGGAAGACCTTCGTGTGTTTGGCTTCCCTTCTCTCACTCCCGATTAAGCCCTTCAAGATATCTCCACTCTGCTTTCTGTCAGCATTTCCTTTCTACAGGAACTCCTGGAGAAGATTTGGTGGGAATCCAGCGATAAAAACAAAACAAAACCCAGAGCTCCTTTTTCACTCCCTGAAAGGAAAACAAAGCAGAAGACATGACGTTTCCTGCAAGTCTTCAGTTAAGTCGATAAGCTTAATTGGCTAAGCCTGTCTCCTGTACATTGATTGCACCTTCTAATAAAAGAGCTATTGATTGGCAAGTTATAGAACAGTAGCTTGTATGGGCTACAGTTCTCCTAATGTTATTACTACACCAGCCTTTTTCCTGTTTCTTGCTCCTTGGCAGGATAAATTATATCAGATGCCAAAAACTCTCCTCACCCTCCCTTCCTCTAAGCTGGAGATTTCAGAATAGTTTTTCTCTTATTCATTTTTTTTTAATCTTCTTGTCTCCAAGCAAGTCCTCCTGATGCGAACTCCAAAGAGGGTACAATAGTCCAAAGAGGCAGAGCTTATAGTTTATGTTTTAATTGGCCTCCCCCAAAACCAAATCAATGGAAATGCCCCCGTCATTGCTTTAATGTGGCTGTGATTAGTGGGCCTCAACTCCACCTTCTCCTTTGGGAAGCTCCCAGAACCCTTGTTGACCTTGCTAGCCTTGGTAGAGGTTAGTGCAATGATAGCCATCTCGTCTGTGCAAATGGCGTGCAAAGTAAGATTAACAAGCTGCCATGGTTCAGCTTATGAACTTTGCAGGAGCAGCAATCTGGTCGGCCGCTTGGAAAGGAGATGAGGAACTGATTAAACTCAGCAAGAGTTGAGCTCTTCCATTATATACTCAACAGTAGGAATGTCCAAGCTTGTCAACTTGAAGTCTTGTGGACTTCAACTCCCAGAATTCCCCAGCCAGCCACAGTGTCCAACCTTGGAAACTTTTAAGACTTGTGGACATGGCAGGACTCCCAGAGAATTCTGGAAGTCAAAGCCCACAGGTCTTTTAGTAACCATGGTTGAACAACCATGCTACAGCTTCATCTAAGGAGAACTAGATTTGGCACGTTCTAAGGAGACCAACTGTAAAGTCTGTGATCGCAGCCTTGACTTCCATACTGGGACAGAGGTTCATCCATCAAACCAAGCTGATATATTTTACATTGAGAACAATTAGGGTTACCCTGTCATGCCCCTGTCAGAGTCTGAATCTAAGGAGGAAGCCGAACAGCTGACAGGGAATGGGAGTGTGGTTCCATTGCTGTGGAGGAGTCTGGGGAAGGGCAGTCTGGCTGGGCAGAGCAGGAGAGAGGTAGAACAAGGAAGAGGGGGTTCAGAGGAAGACCCAGGCCCACCCCCTCTTCATCTTAGGGCATGCAGGGAGGAACGGAGAAGAGAGCAACATGGGTTGCATGGCTTACGGGGGAGGATAGGGCCCTGATTCCCTTCATTAGCCACAGCTGGGAAGACAGTTGATAAGAAAGGCAAGCTGCATGCAGCAGGCTGCTGGGAGCAAGCATGACTTTATTTAATTTAATTTAATTATGAGATTTATATGCCGCCCTATCTCCCAAAGGACTCAGGGTGGCTTACAATACTAAAAAACATATAATACAAATGTTAAAAATAAATTAAACCCAGGGAAATCTCATAATCATAAAACTAAGACATTAACCCATTTAAAAAACCCTTTATCTTGTATCGTCGTGGTTCCTGGCGTCTTCCCAACCATATTGAGTTTTGCTGTGCTTTCAAGTCTGGAATTCTTGCTCCTGCTCTGCCAAGCTAATTACTTCAATTTGGCTGGATTGGATTTAAAGTTACAGTTTGTGTTGACCATGTTTTGGACTTAATTTTGTGCAGTCAAAGGCTGTTCCTGGGAGAGTTTTTCTGCAGCCAAAATGTAACCTGGACATTGGGGGCAAAGTTGGAGATAATAAAGGGACTCGTATTGATTATCTGACTGTGTTGCCTTTGTACCATGCAACCTTTGGGTCATCACATACCCAATCGGACAGGAAGAAGTTTCTCTCTGCTTGGGAAGGAGGGAACATCACAACAAATTCCAGCAGACGTTCGTGAGCATCACCAATCCTCTGCTACCTTTAGATGAGACCATGGTGGCTTTATTTATTCATTTATTTAATGGCTGGATGACAACAGATACCAATTCCCAACCACCCATTCATTTTTCCCCAGTACAAAGTCCCAGGTTTGGCATGGTTCTAGGGCATCATGGGACAAATTTTAAAAAGGCTGCTGAGGAAAGTAGGTGTGATCAGATTGAACTGAGGTATAACACACAGGATATTGCTAATCCTTTCTCCCAAATTGACATGGATACCTTTAGGCATATCCTTGGAAAAGATAGTTTAAGATACTTCGAACGGAGCAGCTTATGGTGGGATTGCTCCCATCTAAAGTCTTTTCAAAATGAAAAAGGCACAAAGGGGACTATAAATGTTACCAGGCAGGGCCACACTACTGAAAAGGGCTTGCTCTTCATGGAAAGAAATAGGTCCGCAAATATACTAATGAGAGATAGAAGAGCAACTAAGATGCTCAAAGGCCTGGAGACTAAAACATATGAAGAATGTTTGCAGGATTTGAGTGTGTCTAGACTAGAGAAAATAAGAACTAGGGGTGACGTCATAGCAGTTGTCCAATATTTGAGGGCCTGCCACAAAGAAAAGAGGATCAATTTATTCTCCAAAGAAAGAGAAGGCAGGACAAGAAACAATGGATGGAAACTAATCCAGGAGAGAAACAACCTGGAATTAAGGAGAAACTTCCTAACAGTTAGAACAATTAACCAGCGGAACAGCTGGCCACCAGAAGTTGTAGGTGCTCCATCACTGGAGGTTTTTAAGAAGAGACTGGACAGTCTCCTATCCTATCCTATCTTATCCTATCCTATGTAGATGATAGATAAGACAGAGGGAGATGAGGGAGGGAGAGAGGGAGAGAGAGAGGGAGAGAGAGAGACTGACAGATTTACAAACTGACAGATAGAGTGGTAGAGAGGATTTTAAGTTAATTTTTCAACTGCATTTTTTAAAAAAGCCTACTTTTTTTCTTCCTTTAATGCTGGGCATGGTTGAATTCTCTTTTCTGCATCCCACTCTTGTATTTATCTTTACAACACATCTGTCTATAAAACAAAACCTATCATAATTACCTAACGTTTTTTTAAAAAGAAATCACAAAGAGTCTGGCATCTGATGATAATGTGGTAAAGAGGCTGTAATGCAAATGTAGGTACCTTATTGCATGTATTGTTTAAATAATAGAAGAGTGGATGTAGAGGAAGGAAGAGTAATTAAAGATTTAAATATCCTCTCTCTACTGTTGAGTTTGGAATGCACCTTTTATTGCATATTCTCTTCCCTCTCCTTCCAAAGGCAGAATAATGTGCTGTTTGAATGATAGTTACACCCCCATATGTGTGTCTTTTACACACACACACACTCTCTCTCACTCACTCACACACACACACCTATCCCCATCCCATATGGAAAGAAAGGAGAAAGAAGATTTTTTATTTTTACCTTTCCAATGATCCTGATTGAAGATAACATCAGGAAAGACATTTTCTTGCAGACATTACTAGGGGAAGAATGAATCACACACACACACACACACACACACACACACTTTAAGCAAGCAACATTTCTGCTTCATTGAGTGGGCCCATCTTGTAGTCATCAGTTGCTGCAAAATTCAGAAAATAAATAGGTTTTGCTTCCAGAATGGAATAGAATGGAGGAAAAATAGTGAATAGAAGGTAGAAGATGGGATGGAATAGAGGAAAAATAATAATAGAGTACAGTATAGAGCAGAGTAGAATAGAGTAGGGTAGGGTAGGGTAGGGAAGAGTAGAGTAGGTTGGAAGATGGAGGGTAGAAGGTAGAAGGTATAATAACTGTCTTTGGCCAAGTGTGATTAGACACACAAGGAATTTGTCTCCAGTGCAGAATCTCTCAGTGTGCATGCAAAATAGAATCATAATAATCACAATAATGATACCAATAAGGGAGGTCCAAATACAAAATTACAGAATGAAACCAAGACATTCCTCTTTGGAACTTGGTTAGGGAGTCCAGCAACTACCTTTGAACCCACATCGCATCACTTCCACTGCAATGGATGGGGAGGGCAGGTTTTAATATTTTTTTTCTTTTTAACCACCCCGTTGTGTCTCATAAAAGCGTTCCGCGTGAGCCCCTAAAACAAACAAACGCACAAGTAACTCTTTTTTTTTTTTGCTTTCCCATGTAAAATTACCCATCGGGAATAGTCAGATTTGATTTACCCGTCTTCCCCTGGGCTGCCTAGAAGGCTAATGCATCCAAGTGGCACAGGGCATAACCCACTCCTCTAAATCAAAAAAGAGGGGGAAACAAGGACATTTGCCAAAAATTGATTAAATCAGACAGTGGGGAAAGAGGTAGCCAGCACCCAGCATTTAAAACTGCATTGATTTCCCGTGATGCTCTGCGTCGGTTAATTAATTGATTGCTTAATTAAAAATTGTGACTCAGAGCGCGGCTGAAAGCCCTAAAAGCAATGTGTGGAAGCGTTTGTGTACAGCTGTGTATGTGTGTGTGTATAGTTGTGTGTGTATATAGTTGTCTGTCTACTGCCCACCCGCCACTCAACTTCCTTTCCCCTCTCCAAGGCATCCTATACACAGGATCCTATACACCCCGCGCACCTGAATGGAGCTCTGCGCCCGCCCGCCCGCCAACTGCGCGCGCTAAGTGCAGCTGTGGCATTTCACAAGTTTCTTCTCTTTTCTTTCACATTCAGAATGAGACCCACGTGGGGGAAAGGCCAGGTAGGCTTAACCAAAGCTACATGCGTGGGTTCTTTATTTCAAAACCAGGTACCTGGAAAGCGGCTGCTTCTCCGGAGCTCCCAGAGTAATGTTAGTGTGAATTAATGCCAATGTCTGGTGACATAGGGTAACATATCTGGATGGCTAACTTTGAAGGGGGAGGGGAGAGGGAAGGAAGGAGAGGAGAAAGTGGAGAGAGGAAGGAAGGAAGGAAAACAGAGGAGGAAGGAAGAGGAGGAAGAAAGAAGAAGGAAGGAAAAAGAAGGAAAAGAAAACAGAGAGAAGAAGAGAAGAAGAAGGAAGGAAGGAAAATGGAGGGAAGGAAGGAGGGGAAAGTGGAGAGAGGAAGGAAAAGGAAGGAATGGAGAAGGTGGAGAGAGGAAGGAAGGAAGGAGAAGAGAAGGTGGAGAAGAGAGGAAGAAAAGAAGGTATATGGCTTTCCTCTCTCATTAACTTCGAGGGCAAAAGTTCTTCTAGCTGTAGCCTGAATGAACGTCTCCCTTAATATATGTTTACATTGGCTTTCCTTGTTTTTTGTAAATGCGTGGGAACCCTACCCCTTGTGTACCCGGACTGTATGAAACAAGACTTCAGTTGTTTTGAACCCCTCTGAAAGCTTTGTTTCAAAGCTTTGTTTGTTGTTTGCGTTGCCCATTTGATGAAGTTCATCCTGTACAGTTGCCTTCCTTTCATTACTTCCTTTTCTTCCTTTATTTATTTTTATGTTTCTTTTAAAAGCCAGGCAATGTTGTGTTCGAAGCTGCTGTGAATTCCAATCCCTGGATCACCGCTTTAGAAAAGGGAATGCATAACTCAATGAACGGCAGATGCATTAAGCACACTGTTAAACTGTCAGAAGCTGATGATTAGTTAGTCTATTGACCATTGCTATCAGCGATGTATTTTCCCTAATCAATATTTAAAAAAGAAAGAAAACCTCTTAATTGTAATTGAAATGTTAAGATGCCCTGGCAAGTGCCTTCATTGAGAATCTTTCTCCCCAGGATACCACCGCTTCTGCAGAACAAATATTGCAGAGAGAGAGAAATTATTTAGAGGTAGCCAGGAAGGAGTTGAGTTTTATTTTTCTTTGATAATATCCACTTCATTGACAGGGAGTGTGGAAGCCTCCATCTGGATAGTGAAGACATTCTTCAACATTCCTAACTGTCACTTCCAGAATATAGGAAACAGCCGGATTTTTAATTTCCTGGTGCATAAGGATGAAGCTGTCTCAAGTAAGACAGCTGAACCTTCAGATCTTTCTGTACTAGGAGACTAGGATATGACACAGATTTGTGTGACAAAAGAGCCATAGCTGAGTAGAGGTGTTTAGTCCACTTTAGATGTTCAAAAGCTCCTAATCTCAGGGTCCATGGTACTCTCTGAGCTTGGTCATTTTCTTGCAGATGTTTCATTACCCAACTAGGTAACATCACGAGCACTGATAATATTACACTGATAATATTACAGGTAGTCCTCGACTTACGAACACAATTGAGTCCAAAACTTCTGTTGCTAAGTGAGGCACTTGTTAAATGAATTTTGCCTCATTTTGCAAACTTTCTTGCCATAGTGGTTCAGTGACACTCTGCACTGAAGTTAGTAACACAGTCATTAGGTGAATCCGGCTTCCCCATTGACTTTCCTTGGGAGAAGGTCGCAAAAGATGAATCACATGACTCCGGAACACTGGGACCATCATAAATACAAGTCAGACACCAAGCGTCTGAATTTTGATTGCGTGGCCATGGGGATGCTGAAATGGTCCTAAGTGTGCAAAGCGGTCATAAGTTGCTTTTTTCCAGCACCGTTGTAACTTCAAATGGTCCCTAAACGAACTGTTGTAAGTCAAGGACTTATCTGTCCCCAATTTGGGTCGGGAAATGCAAGAAAAACACCCAGCTCAGAGAGCACCAAGGAATCCGTCATTTTAACGCTGAGCTAGAAATATTCTGGATTTACCAGGAATGAAGGGATGCGGTGGCTCAGTGGCTAAGATGCTGAGCTTGTCGATCAGGAAAGTCGGCAGTTTGGCGGTTCGACCCCAGTGCCGCGTAATGGAGTGAGTTCCCGTTACTTGTCCCAGCTTCTGCCAACCTAGCAGTTCAAAAGCATGTAAAAATGCATGTAGAAAAATAGGGACCACTTTGGTGGAAAGGTAACAGCACTCCATGCACCTTTGGCGTTTAGTCATTCCGGCCACATGACCATGGAGACGTCTTCGGACAGCGCTGGCTCTTCGGCTTTGTAACGGAGATGAGTACCGCCTCCTACAGCTGGAAACGACTAGCACGTATGTACGAGGGGAACCTTTACCTTACCTGGAACGAGGTGGTGAGCATTTTTCCTTCTATTTAGCCTCTTTCTTCCTTAGTGCAAACCGTAAAAGGAGCTGGTTGGTTCCCTTTGTGTGTGTGTGTGTGTGTGTGTGTGCATGTGTGTGCATGTGTGTGCATGTGTGTGTGTTTTTTCTTCCTTGGAGGGGAGTGCTTTCTGCCCTGAACTTCCACAGGACTCTCTTGCTGCTCCTTTGCGTTCAGCAGATTTTAAAGCAGAAAATATAAATATGCATTTCCCCTTAATTCATCGCCTATAAAGAATTCATGTTTGCATATGAAATAGGGCATTTTGTTTGTCATGCTCCATTCTCTCTGCCACCCTTGTTTTCCCCTGGCCTCCTCACACCCAGCTTCCTTCCTGTGGTGACCCAGGGCATGGCACAAAGACAAAACAGTCAGATAATCAGTAGGAGTTTATTTATTAACTCCAACTTTGCCCCCAATATCCAGGTTACCTTCGGGCTGGAGAAAAACTCTCCCAGGAACAGCCTTTGACTGCACAAAATTAAGTCCAAAACAAGGTACACACAAACTGTAACTTAAATCCAAACAAACCAAACTGAAGTAATTAGTTTGGCAGGGCAGGAGCAAGAATTTCAGACTTGAAGGCACAGCAAAACTCACATGGTTGGGAAGACGCCAGGAACACAGATAAGCCATGACAATACAAGATAAAGTCACGTTTGCTCCCAACAGCCTGCTACATGCAGCTTGCCTTTTTTATACACTGTGTTCTCAGCTGCAGCTAATGAAGGGAATCAGGGCCCTTTCCTCCCCCGTAAGCCATGCAACTCACATTGCTCCATTCTCCGTTCCTCCCTTCATGCCCTAGGATGAAGAGGGTTGGGCCTGGGTCTTCCTCTGAATTCCCTCTCCCTTCTTCTACCTCTTTCCTGCTCTGCCCAGCCAGACTTTGCCCTTCCCCAGTTTCCTCCACAGCCAACAGTGCCACACTCCCACTCCCTGTCAGCTGTTCGGCTTTCTCCTCTGAGTCAGATTCTGACAGGGGCATGACACTTCCCTTGTGCTGGGATTCCTCAGGAAGAATGAGTGTGTTGCTGTATTTGTAGGCGTGTGCGTGTGTTTCAGCCAGGGGGGAAAGATAATAAAAAAACCACCTCTCTGTAAATTGCAAACGATTCTCCTCAAAGACTGTAATTCTTCATTGACCTGGATGGCAGCCAAAAGTTTTTACCAATGGTTTTCTGTAACACGCAAAGCAAATGTTTTGGGTGGGGATTTGGGGATTCAGAGAGTGAAGAAAGCCTTGCCTCTTTTTTAATTATTAATTTATAAAACGCTCGAGTGGGCAATCCGGAAAGAGTCTCTAAGGTGCTTTTTTTCCCCCCCATTTATTTATTTTATTTATTTATTATTTGGTCTTATATGCCGCCCTCTCTCCCGAGGGACTCAGGGCGGCTCACATATAAAACAACCATACAAATTACAAAAGTTAAAAAGGAATTAAACCAAATGCGATCAAATAATCATTAAAACCCACTTACAAATATTTAAAATATTAAAACAACCCCCCTCCCTCTCAGTCCAGGCCAACCTGTTCAAATAACCAAGTCTTTAAGCTGCGACGAAAGGAGCGAAGGTCGGGGGCCGGTCCGAAAGGTGCTTTTTGTCAAGAGGCAGCTGGACTTTCTGGTTTTTCTGTGAAGCCATTTTGCTTCTCCTCCACGAAGCTTCTTCAGCTCTGACTGGATGATCATGGGGAAGGGAAGGATTTATATTCCTCGTAGACAACTGGTCCTTTGCATTCTTTTAGTGAGTCATTAAGGCCACTGTTCTGACCAAGGCTTCCTGAGACTGTAATTAAACACACGCTTACTCCAAACAACTCTTGTTTCATTTCAACACTGGGAATTATGTTCATTCCCAGCCTGTAATGAGTCCCAAACAGTCTCTCGAGATAAGCACCCACCTTTCTCTCCTTTGAATTGCTGCCAACAACTAAACTGCCAAATGAATTATAACAAACCAACCAAACTACAAAATCTACACAGAGCTTCAAGGATTAATCTGAACAGAATGAACAACTTTGCTTCCTGCAAAGTTTTCATCACCTTTGTCTGTCCTTTATCCCTTATGGGAGGGGCAATCACCTCCAAAACTTACTCCCTACTCGTCCCTTTTGTCTCAGCTGCTCTTGCCTTCTAGCAGCACTGTGCACATACACACTGGGAACAGGCTTCCCTTGCTCCTCTGCCTCGTTGCTGCCAGATTCTGGAGGCTCCGGAGTCAGCAACAACTCCCAGATGGCCCTGGTCCCATCTCTGCATCGGATGCAGGACCCTCGTCCGAGTCCTCTCCAGACTCCCAGACTGGTCCCCGTTCTTCCCCACTGTCCGATTCCACTGCCATCTGCACAGGCTGCCGGCAAAGCACAAAAGCCACTTGGACGTTTATGTGTGTTGGAGAGATACGACATCACTGATCTCCTGTCTACAACACAGTCCTTTCAGCAGTTCCAAGAAGGCTCCACATCCATTTGCATTACTCAGGTGAGCTTGAGGACAGAGGTAAACCTTCCAGTGACCTCAAGGACCCTCTAAAAGGATGCAAATGACCAGCTGTCTGCAAGGAATGTAAATCCTCCCATTCCCCACCCTTCCAGTCAGAGCTGAAGAAGCTCCTTGGATGAGAAGAGAAACATCTTCAAACATAAACCAGAAAGTCCAGTTGCCTCTTGGGAAAAAAAACACTTTTGGGACAACCAAGACTTGGGATGACTGAGGCTGTCCATAGACATTTTTTTTCACGTGCTGTTAGCTCTTGGAAACCAGTTGTGGTTGAAGAAAGTACAAGCAATGAGGAAGAGGCACAAAGGATAGGAAGATGATGGCTGAACCCTTGTATTTTCTTTGTTTGTAATATAAAGTGGTTTTTTTCCTTCTGAAAAAAAAATAACAAAGGAAAAGTCATGTAGGAGAACAGATAGTGGTGCAGATGTGTAGGAGGGCTACTTGTGTTTCAAACGTTCCTCAATTCCTCGGGGAACTGACCCATTTGCTGATATTTCAATCGGAAGGAAAATAACCAGGGTACTCTCTTTCTGCAAAATGAACTTCTTTGCAGAGAATTGGAAGCAAGCAACCAGGTTGGGAAATAGAACAAGTTTTGGGTGGACAACGTGAATATTATGGCAGAAAATTAAGGGAAGCAATGAAAGAGAAATCTGAGCCATTTTCCTAGGAGATCAACATGAGCCAGATGACGGCTGGAATTTTATGGCAGAAGTCTCACCCCTTTGGGCTGTGGGTCAAAAACATGTGGGGCTTGAAGCATGATGTTCTACAGTCTCCCCATCTTGCTAATTTGATTCTCTCTTCCTCTCCTGCCCCCACTGAAGAGGTCACCGAGGACCAAAATAATCAAAGAGAAGAATACTGGTGGAAGATCAGCCTTTCCTCCACTTTTCCCCATAATGGCCTCTTTATTTTCCTACTTTCAAACAAAGGAACCCACAGACATCACCGAAAGTTTTTTTAAGAAGATTGGACAGTTCTTAGGAATGGAGAATGGAATAGGGTCTCCTGGTCAAGCAGGGGTTTGGACTAGAAGACCAAAGGTCCCTTCCAACTGTATGATTCTATGCTTTATGTTCTATGTTCTAACACAGCAATAGCACTTAGGCTTATATACTGCTTCACAGTGCTTTTACAGTCATCTTTAAGCAGTTTACAGAGTCAGCTTATTGCCCCTTACAATCTGGGTCCTCATTTTACCCACCTCAGAAGGATGGAAGGCTGAGTCAACCTTGAGTTGATCAGGATCGAACTCCTGGCTGTGTGCAGACCTAGCCTGCAGTATGGCATTCTAACCACTGTGCCACCATGGAAGGAAGGCAGGTATGCAGGCAGGCAGGCAGGCAGGCAGGCAGGCAGGCAGGCAGGAAGGAAGGAAGGAAGGAAGGAAGGAAGGAAGGAAGGAAGGAAGGAAGGAAGGAAGGATAAGCAATAGCACTTAGACTTATATGCTGCTTCCCAGTACTTTACAGCCCTCTTTAAACAGTTTATAGAGTCAGCCTCTTGCCCCAACAATCTGGGTCCTCATTTTACCCACCTTGGAAGGACAGACGGCTGAGTCAACCTTGAGCCTGGTGAGATTCGATCTGCCAAATTGCAAGCAGCTGGCAGTCAGCAGAAGTAGCCTGCAGTACTGCACTCTAACCACTGCGCAACTGCGGCTCTTCTAGCAATAGCAATAGCACTTAGACTTATATACCACTTTATAGTGCTTTACAGCCCTTTCAAAGTGGTTTACAGAGTCAGCCTCTTGCCCCCAACAATCTGGGTCCTCATTTTACCCACCTCGGAAGGATGGAAGGCTGAGTCAACCTTGAGCCTGGTGGGATTCAATCTGGCAAATTGCAGTAGGAGTAGCTTGCAATACTGCACTCTAACCACTGTGCCACCGAGGCTCTATCTTATGTTGGCCATAATCTGAATTAAACATTCTGGGAGCAGTCTGAAACCATTCCCACCTGCCATGCCATTGCCTTGAGTGTATGAATCCTCACTGAACTTCCAGTTTGTCATTAGAAAGGAATTAACTTAGACTTGTTTATCTGACTCCTCTATGTATTCTTGGGAGGGATTTGGATGCTGAACAAAAATGGTGGGTGTGTTGATCTGCCAAGTCACAACCTCCAGACTACTGTGGTTAAGTTTTTTTTTTTTAAATACCCGTGGCGATAATTTTCAATGATGATCTTCTTAAGCCTCCATGTAAGGCAAGAGAAAAATGATTAAATCCCTGGCATTGTATTAATGGCAATTAACCTGATTCCATCTAATTTACAAGTCTGACTGTTGGCATAAAAAATGTTACTTATCCCTGTTCGTGATGAATGATGAAATTTTTGGCCTACAAAATAGACGTTGCATTTTTCTGCACACTATGGTTTATGCGTGTCTTCTCTGGTTGGTCATCCTGGCTTCCTACAAACACCAGGGGGCGAGAGTAGGAAGGAATCCATCCCACGGATCTTTCCGAAATCAGAAAATTAGGGGCAATTAGGGAGGTTGCAGAGAAATGGAGGAAGGGTGAAAAATAGAAGCCTCTTTGGCAGGAGAAAAGAAAAAAATGGTTGGAAAAGGAAGAGAGATGTTAGCTCACAATTAGCTCGGCTCTGTTTGGCTACCCACCATCAGTTAATTCACTCATGTGGCTTGTTTTTTCCTGTGGTTGTGGGTGCTCCAACCCTGGAGGTTTTCAAAAATAGACTGGACAACTATTGGACTGGGGTGGTATGAGACGTCTGCCTTGAGCAGGGTGTTGGATGAGAAGACTGTTAGATTTGCATGAAGAGTCAGACGCGGAGTGCTTCAGTGAAGAGTTTATTAGTGACTACAGCTCATAACAGACCTGATTTGGCTGGTCTGCGGCTGCTTCTTATAGCCAGCAGCTGCAGTTGCCAGCCAATCAGAGTGCAGGGTTTTCCCGCACTTTTTAAACCAATCATTTCTGACATTTTACAAGAACAGTTCAAAATAAACCAATGACATTCAAACCTGCATACATAACAAAGACCTCTGGGTTCCAGCCGTAGGATTCTACGTTCTGTCTCTGAAGAGCAATACCAATAGCCCTTAGACTTATACACCGCTTCACAGTGCTTTACAGCCCTCTCTAAGCAGTTTACAAAGTCAGCCTGTTGCTCCCAACAATCTGGGTCCTCATTTTACCCATCTTGGAAGGATGGAAGGCTGAGTCCACCTTGAATAGAGCAATGACCTATGCCTTATGCATGTAAGCTGCTCAGAATCACCTGAAACCATGAGAGGGGTAGCAAATAAATTTGATAGATAAATAAAACAAATGTAAAGTGTTGTAGAGACACTAGAGAGAGAATCATATTGATATTACAAACCAAATGCCTTTCCTATGCGTACTTACAGGTAAAGGTTTCCCCTATTCAGTTATGTCTCACTCTAGGGCAGGCGTTGGCAACCTTAAACACTCAGAGCCACAAAGGTCCTAGCCAGAAGCCCCCTGTTCAATTCTAGAGCCAATCAGAAGTCTGGTTCCCCCACCATAGAGTCTCCTCCTAGTGCTGTGTCCTTTTTCCTTTTATGGACCAGTGACAGGGAGCCGCAGCAGAGAGATGAAAGAGCCACATGTGGCTCCTGAGCTGTGGTTGCCAACCCCTGCTCTAGGGAATGGTGCTCATCTCCATTTCTTAGCTGAAGCAGCCAGCATTGTCCGAAGACATTTTCTATGGTCATATGGCCAGCATGACGATGCACCAAGGCCACACAGAACACTGTTACCTTCCCAGTGAAGTGGTACCTATTTGTCTACTCACATTTGCATGCTTTTGAGCTTCTAGGTAGGCAGGAGCTGGGACAAGTGATGGGAGCTCACCCTGTCACACAGTGCTTGGGTCTCAACCGCAGGCTTTCAGCTTTCCAACTGACAAACTCAGCATCTTTCACCACTGAGTCATCGTGCCCCCCTATGCATAGTTACAGTAATGTAAATATTCAACACTGGGGCAGGTGAATAGAAAGGGATATGGATGCCAGCATTTTAATGAACTCATGTTGACTTGAAGGTTTGGACTGTCCAAGGTTTCAGAGACATGGAATATGTGGGTCTGAGATACTATATGTGCCTTATATAAAGCCAGGCCTAGCAAATCCCACTTTGCATGCCCGATCAAGCCCATATGGAAATTTGCATGTTAATAGAAGACCGAGGTGGGGACCACTGCCCTTTGTCAATTGATTGTATAAATATTTTATCAAATGTAATATTAGGAAAAGGCCAAGTTGGAAGTATTTGGCAGCTCAACTCTCTCTCTTTCTTTTTAATTCATTTCTTTTTCAGGAGGAAGAAATTAGGACATTATTGTCGAAGAAATAATATAAAATGGGGAGTTACAAGCTCTTGATCTAAAGTGTAAAACCACTCATGCACTCTGGCAGAGGGAACAGATTAAATTCATAATGAAATGGGTAACTTTAAGTCTGCATAAATTTCCCGACCTGGCTCAATTTCTCGGGAATCTCTCTCTCTCTCTCTCTTTCTTTCTCTCTCAGCTAGATTAATGGCCAGCAGCCTGCCACATAATGAACTAGTTTTCCTTGGCAGGGTGCTCATGAATTTATTATGGTGTCCACCAGTGTGTATGCAGCCTAGACATCTTTATAAATCCTGGATTTAGAATTGCCATGATGAGCTATTTCAGCCCTAATGGTGAGGCTGATTTATTATCCGGCGTTGCCTCACTCCAGCTCCCCGTTTTCTCTGCCTGACAGTTATAAAAAGGCGAACGGCGGGGCCATATCACGGATGCAAACCCAATCTGAAGGTAATTAGATCATGCCAAATGTGGATGGGAAAGGGGACACTGTTGAAATGTTAAATATGTCAGTAATTTCTCCCCCTCCCCTCGGAGCAATTATATCAGGTTGATTTATTATTATTTTTTACAGTTGATAATCACTTAACTACCTGTGGCTGATTTTTACCAGATCCTGGGCCTATCATGATGGAAAAAGAGGGTTTGCCCCCTCCCACCGCAGTAATTGTTTATTGTAAATTCATTTATCTCCAAATACCTCATTTATTATACAATTTATACACGTCACACCTTGTTGAGGAGGGGGAATAAGGATCACCTCATTTGGTTTTTCTTGTAACCTCCTTTTCTGGGTGGCTTTGAGAAAGGACTGGCTGTCAGAAGTGCAGAAATTTAAATGATTTATAGGTTTTAATGCATTAAAATAGAGAGGGAGAGATATTTGTCTTTTTCTGTCTGTCTGTCTGTCTGTCTGTCTCTCTATCTACCTACCTACCTACCTACCTATCTCTATCATCTATCTATATCTATCTATCTATCTATCTATCTATCTATCTATCTATCTATCTATCTATCATCTATCTATCTCTATCTATCTATCTATCTATCTCTATCTTTCTATCTCTATCTATCTATCTCTATTATCTATCTATCTATCTATCTACCTTTCTATCATGTATCATCTATCTATATCATCTATCTATCTATCTATCTATCTCTATCTATCTATCTATCTCTATTATCTATCTATCTCTATCATCTATCTATCTATCTCTATCTATCTATCTATCTATCTATCTCTATCTATCCCTATCTATCTATCTCATTCTATCTATCTATCTCTATCATCTATCTATCCCTATCTATCTATCTATCTATCTATCTATCTATCTATCGCATCTCAGAGTCTCCAAACTTGGCAAAGCTATGCTAGCTGAAGAATTCTGGGAGTTGAAGTCCACAAGTCTTAAAGGTGCCAAGTTTGGAGACCCCTGATCTATCTAATCCAGTGGTCCCAACCTATTTGTAAAAAAACATTCCACTTTATTGAAGTAGGTAGGAATCAACTGTGCTTTAAAGGAGAGATAGGCAGATTAGGTAGGTAGGTAAGTAGGTAGGCAGGTAGGTAGTAAGATGGAAGAGAGAGAGAGACTAGGTAGATATTATAGAATAGATTGAGATTAGGAAGAGATTAAAGAGATAGAGAAAGAGAGAAACTATAGACAGTCTGTAGGTGAAAGAGAGAGATAATATAGACAGATACAATGTTAAGACGATGATTAGCAATATATGTTGTTTTCTGCGTACAATATTCAGCAAACTTGATTCAGGAAAATTCTTAATTTTTGCCTTTACACATCAGTCATTCCCTAGTCTGCATTTAGAATAGATTTGAAGTGAGCTATATTTGATTCCTGTATCACAATAAGAAACCTGAGATAAACTTTTCTTCATATTGCAAAATAACTCTTATACTGGGATTTTTATTCTTTTTTTATTATACACTGACTTTTTTATGCTAACATTATATCAGGCTCATATTAAGTTATTGGTATTTCCGTTCCCAGAGAGGCTTGAAATTTGCCTGAAATCATATTTTCAAAGCACCAGCTTCACTTTTCTTAAAATATTAGTTTATTAGAAAGGTGGGTTGTTGTTATTTTTTTGGTTCTTGTTTGGTTTTGAGAGAGATTTTTCTGAGAGACGCAGTGGAAATTAGATTTTTAACTTTTATTTTTTTAAAAAAAAGTTTAAAAGGCACCTTTTCAGACATGAGTGGGGCAATTGCCTGAATGCATGAAGGTTTTTCCTTCTTTTCGCCCTTTTAATAAAGATCTTGAGGTTTTGTTGTGTAAATGAGCCACACGCCCTATCCCTGCATCAAACTGTCAACACCAAGAATGGCTTTTTTTCTGCGTGTTTTTAATGTAATTTTGATAATGATGCATATCTGATTAAAAAAAAAGTGTTTTCAAACTTGCCAAAAAGTCATCTGGCGTCTCTTTGAAGATGAGTTCCATTGTCATCCTGCTGTACTTTGTTCTCCGTTCAAGCCATTCACTTTGCCCCACCTATCTGGATGATCTCTTTTCCTGGTAGGGCTTACTGGATAGGATTAAGGCATTGTCACTGAAAACTCCACAACTTCAGCATTTCTATCCCACATTATTGTCAACCCTGAAGCTGACCTCGCTGGGGCCATTTGGGGGCTTCAGTGCTGCCACAACTGGAGGTGTGGGAAAGGGAGCGGAAAAGTAGAGATAGCTGAAATGCTGTAGCCAGAATAAAGTGCTTTCTCTTGGGAACCAAGGACATTCCACCAGGTGCCCAGAAGGAGGGGACTGGAGTCACCTAGCAACTGGACTGTATCCTGATTGGACCATGGGACTGATTGTTGGGAGAAAGTGAAAGAACTTTTGCCTTTGATTAGGTGAACACTGCGGGAACATTTAGAGTCAGTTTTCACCAGTTCATGCCAATATGACATATCCATAAATCTATTCTTTGGGGAATTCAATTGTCTCAGAGTGTGTTACTTGGAACCCTGACAGTTATATGTTCATGGCGTGGCTTTATACCATGGTACACATCCCATACATTGAGAGAACCTAAGAGGCCAGGAATCCATTTTGGGAGGTTCTTGCCTATCAGCCACCAAATGGAAGAAAAAAGAGTTGAATTTTCTGAACAGGTGGGCCTTGACTTACAAACGTTGGTTTAGCCACTGTTTGAAGTTACAGCCCACTGAGGGAAAAAAAGTTACTTACAACAGATCCTCCACTTGTGACTGTCCCAGCAGCCACACAGTCATGTTGTCAGAATTTGGGCATTTGGCAACCGACATGTAGAGCCATGGTGGTGCAGTGGTTAGAATGCAGCACTGCAGGCTAATTCTGCCAACTGTTGGCAGTTCGATCCTGACCTGTTCAAGGTTGACTCAGCCTTTCATCCTTCCGAGGTCAGTAAAATGAGGAGCCAGATTGTTGGGGACAATATGCTGATTCTGTAATCCGCTGTAAAGCACACAGATAAGTCAAAGTGCTATTTACATGGGTTGTAACATCCCAGGCTCATGTCACTCCATTTGCAACCTTCTCAACTGGCTTCTGACACATGATGCCAATGAGGGAAATCAGATTTGCTTAGTGACTCACAATTTTCTTCATTACTTCAGTGATTTACCTAACAACGGTGGCACAAAAGGTCATAAAATTGAGTGTGACTCACTGAACAGTCGTCTTGCTCAGCAATAACAATTCTACTTCCAATTTAGGTCATAAATCAAGGACTTTTTTTTTGCTGTTATCCCATGGTTAACCAGAACCCACATCTGGTAGCAGGGGAATTTTGGGAGTTGTAGTCCACGCAGCTTATAGTGGTCAAGGGTGAAAAACATGGATCTGGGATCAGCAGCTGACAGGAATTCTTGGAGAGAATTATTTCTAATTTTTTTTCCAGCAGCTAACAAGAATTCTTGGAGAAAATTATTTTGAGCCACTGGCAAAGTGGTGAGCAAGAAAGACATGGCCCTGAGGGAGCTGGAGAAATCAGAGAGGAATGAAATCCAACTGACGACTTTCGGGCGATGGTTTTCTCAAGTCATCTTGGAGACGGTCCAGATTTCTCAAGCAGGTAACTCATCCTGACCAACAATTCCATATCTTCTTCATCAATTGGTCCATGCTCACTCAATGATTTTGGATCCCTGGTTTCTGGCCCAAGTACAATCACCTCACAGCCCATCCGTCACCATTATCTCTGTTCCTCAGAGACAAGCGGGATGGCACAGATGAAAATTACGCGTAGCTGAAGTTCTAAGATTCGGAAGATAAGCCCTGTTCAGTTGACTAATCAAATAGTCATAAAAGCTCTTTTTTTCTCCCCTGAACCGTAATTATGTTGATTCAGTTCTGGCCTTGATTTATTTTTTATTTTAATTGTCAGCCCAGCGCTGTCATGATGCTAATAGAAATGTTATCGCAGGCAGGATGGGCTAAAATGATGTCTGATGATTATTAATGAGAGAAATATGGAGGTATCTTCATATAAAGTCAGCATTAAAGGAGTAATTCATTTTCTCTGATATAATTGGATTGTAGCATTTAAATAGCCTGGGACTTCCTCTTAATTGTGATTAGTTGTTGCTTCTTCCTTTCAGTCTATGAACTTGGCTCCTTTATCCTGCTTACCCAACCCCTGGTTCTTTTATGAAGTAATTAAACATGAATTGCCCAGTGTCTCTTAATAAATACTTCTGAGGATTAAGTAGCTATTAAATATAATAGTTGCCTCTTAGAAATATTTATGGTAAGCACCCACAGTTAGCATCAGAGAATGAATTTGGGGTTTAAGAAGAAGAGGCTTGGCAAAGTGTAATTATATAAATCCATCAGTCACTACGGAGAGAGATTCACTCTCTATAAAGACAGTAATGACTTAATGCTAAATAAAAGGTATTTGGATTCCCGAGGGAGTTGTTGCTAACCAGAATTTTAAAAGGCTACTTTAGTTTATTGCCTTAACTTGGCAGCAAAAGAGCAGGGAAATGTCTCACATCATACATACTCTCAAGACGGTCAATTTCCTGTGCTTTGTATTAAACCACAAAGTGAATGCATGGGCCATTGCCAGACCATCATGTTGTCATGTCCACTCATCTATTAAACGCTAAGAAGGGATTTTGGTGGCTGATTGACTGACAGGATCCCACAGGGTCAGAGAAGAGGCGAAATATTTGTGGTACTGAATGGGCAGAAGCGAAGGTAGACTCTCCACCTATTTGAGGTTGATTTTGGTAACTTTATGGATGTCAGGTCTGATGAATCAGGTTCACACATTAAGTTCCAGCTTAGAAGATTGATGGGTGAAGTCTATACACAAGAATCTGGTTAACTAATGGCCAGTACCAAGTTGGTGCTAAGAGTTAATGGAATTCAAGGGGAACTAGACTTAAATTGTTTGTGGACATGTTAGGATTCTAGACTGAGTCCTCTCTTGACTTTGCCTCCTGTTCTTCCATAGACATGTTCATGTTGCCTTCTTGGAAACCCTGTAGGAGTTCTTGACTGCTTCCTTCTAAGATAACTTGAACCTGCTCCAAACTTGCTTTATGTTTTTTTTTAAATCAGCAGGTTTGCCAGGTGTGGCCAGCATCAATTCACAAAAGAAAATATTGGCTACACATTCTGGGTATGATTAAGACTTTGAACTACACCCCAACAGGAAGAGACAAAATATCTGTTATTGCATTAAAAACTAGGAAGGGGGATTATCACTTGTAATGAAAGGGGGCAGAAGGTGCCTGAAATCTCTCTTCCCTCCTGAGCAATGAGTTATGTTGGTGTTATATGAGGCAGGACTATTACTTAGAAGAGACAAAGGGCCCAAGACAAAGATGTCAGCTTTGGAAGCCATATTAGCACCGGAAACTTCCACGCTGCCACATTCCTATGCCTGGGAAATTGGGAGGGGGGATTTTGTAGAGGGTTTGCCTCTA